>OX465290.1:130167200-130457742 GCA_949987695.1 Merzomyia westermanni | reverse complement strand
TTCACTTGAGTCAGTGGGCGTACGTATCACAACCAAACCACTGAGATCCAGAGAAGATGAACGTTCAATGCAAATTATGGAAAACACAACAAAATACCTCGCAAATGAAAAGCGCTGGGAGACTGGTTTATTATGGAGGTTCGACAATATCGATTTACCCGACTCGTACTATATGGCTCTCAAGCGACTCAGCTGCCTCGAGGCGAAGATGGCCAAAGACCCTCAATTGAAATCTTTTATGGTGAGTACAATTCAAAACTACATTGAAAATGGCTACATACGCAAACTGACCGATGCTGAGATAGGTAGAGATTCTCGCTCATGGTTCTTGCCAATTTTCACCGTCACCAACCCTAATAAAAAAAAACCCCGACTGGTATGGGATGCAGCCGCCAAAGTACACGGCGTTTCTTTGAACGATGTTCTACTAAAAGGCCCTGATTCGATGGCTTCGCTAATGGGAGTGCTTATGCGCTTCAGAGAGCGGAGAATTGCTATTACAGGTGACATACGGCAAATGTTCCACCAAGTTAAGGTGCGACAAGATGACCTAGCGGCCCAACAATTTTTATGGCGAGACGGCGAAAAAATGCGCTCGCCCGATGTATATGTTATGCAGGTCATGACATTTGGCGCGTCATGTTCTCCTTCCCTGGCTAATTTTATTAAAAACAAGAATGCAGATAGGTTTATTACTAAATACCCTAAAGCCGTCGAGGCGATTCGAAAAAATACGTTTGTCGATGATTGGTTACAGTCAGTGGACTCTGAGCAGCAAATGGAGGATCTGGCAGTTGCAGTGAAAAGTATTCACGCGGACGGTGGCTTTGAGATGCGACATTGGTTATCAAACTCAAAGCGCGTTGTTCAAGTTTTAGACGAAAATAAAGAGACGTCAGCTAAAAATATTGCATTGTCTGACGAGCCTCGGGAAAAAGTACTCGGAATGTGGTGGCTACCGAATGAAGATTCGTTGACATTCGTCGTAAAGTCCGAGCTAATCACTGAAGCATCGCTTGCCGTATCATCGAAACGACAAGTATTACGTGTAGTTATGTCGATTTTCGATCCGCTCGGTCTGCTCGGATTTTTCAATATTAAAGCTAAAATTATTCTTCAAAATATATGGCGATCAGGGATCGGATGGGACGAGAACCTTAAAGATGACGACCAATCAGACTGGCAGCATTGGCTAAAGTTAGTGCCAAGGCTGAACGATGTGCGTATACCTCGATGTATGCCCTTTGGTAGTTGCGCAAAGTCAGTACAGCTACATACGTTCGTGGACGCAAGCATTGACGCATACGCCGCGGTGACATATCTACGTTTTGATATGGATGGCGACATTCGGTGTCTCATAGTGGCATCCAAAACTAGAGTCGCGCCATTAAAGCCCATATCAGTACCCCGTATGGAGTTGATGGCAGCAATCCTAGGGCTTCGACTATCAAATTGTATTGAATCAGAAGCATCAATACGCATAGATCGTCGTTACTTTTGGACAGATTCAAGAGACGTGCTTTGCTGGATACAATCCGATGCACGTAAATACCAACAATTTGTGGCAGTAAGAATTGGTGAAATTTTGGAATGGTCCGATGTAAATAGCTGGAACTGGGTTCCCTCTAATCATAACGTAGCTGACGACGGAACTAAATGCGTTAAGACGCCGGAGATAAATGGGTCAACACGTTGGTTTACTGGGCCAAACCTTTTATATATGGACGAGTCACAGTGGCCACAAATTGACTCAACCAGAAAAAATACACAGCAAAACGTAATGTGTCACACGGAAATGACACATATTCACACGTGCGCACTATGCTTTATTTCACCCGATCCTTACCGTTTCAGCAAATTGGAGCGACTTCGAGCAGCACAGCGATGTATATTACAATTTCTAAGAATGATATCAAAAAAGAAGTTTGAGGCAACATTAAAGAACATCATAGATCTGAAACGAGACGTCGAAATGGATATCATTCTCATCCGTATTTGTCAAGAAGAATCATTTACGACGAAATAAAATGCCTGAAAACAAACCGGGATCAGGTGGATCGAAAGAGCGTCCTCTTTAAATGCTCCCCTTACTTGGGTGATTACGACATTCTTCGCATTCGAGGTCGAGTCGACGTCATAGAAGGAGTTTCAATTGACGTCAAGCGTCCTGTTATTTTATCTCGGCGTCACCGCATAACATACTTGATTGTGGAATATTATCATAGAAAATACCACCATTTACATAACGAGATTATCGTTAACGAGCTACGTCAGCGCTATTGGATTTTGGGGCTGAGGGCTCTGGTAAAAGAAGTTTCGAAGCACTGCTCGGCTTGTCGCATACGGAAAGCCCAACCATCCCCACCGGAGATGGGTGAGCTTCCTATTGAGCGGCTGTCACCGCACACTCGGCCATTTACGTTTACTGGCGTGGACTACTTTGGCCCTATAGACATATCAGTTGGGCGGCGCCGCGAAAAAAGATGGGGTGTTTTGTTCACATGCCTCACTACAAGAGCTGTTTATTTGGACACTGCACCATCGCTTTCTACTGATTCGTTCCTAATGGTATTAAAAGGTTTTACAGCTCGACGAGGAGTGCCTAAACGAATGATTTCTGACAATGGCACTAATTTTCGGGGTGCTAGCAGGGTATTGAAGGAGAGTATCGAGTGCATATCACCGAACGATGTTGACAAGCAGTACCCAGAGATGTCGTTCAGTTTTATACCACCAGGTGCGCCTCATATGGGAGGCGCGTGGGAAAGAATGGTACGATCAACGAAAGCAATATTGACCGAGATTTTACCAAAAGCAAAATTACGGGAAGAAGTTCTGCGTGCAGCTTTAGCCGATGTTGAGTTTATGCTAAACTCACGACCACTCACATACGTACCATTAGATTCCACCGATTCTGAGGCGCTAACCCCCAACCACTTTTTAGTTGGCAGTTCAAATGGGTTACGTGAGCGGGGAGAACTGAATCAAACAGGCGTTGCTCTAGGCAAAAACTTTCGCATAGCTGGTCAGATAGCCGACGTATTTTGGAAAAGGTGGCTGCGAGAGTGTTTACCAACTCTAACAAGGCGTACGAAGTGGTTCCAGCCACCTATCTCACCCATCGCAGTGGACGACATAGTCATTATTGTGGACGAGAATAACAAGCGCTGCTCATGGCCAAAAGGAATAGTAGTAGACATACACCGATCGAAGGATGGGCAAGTGCGCAGTGCTATTGTTCGTACAGCAGACGGATTTGTTACTCGCCCGGCAGTTAAGCTGGCAAAGTTAGACATAAAAGGAAAAGGTAATGCACAACGCAGTGGCGCTTGTAAATTACGGGGTGGGGAATGTTAAACGACACGCAGTGTACTTCCAGTCACTCTCTATATTTCTCACCTTCAATAACTGTCGGACTCTTCTTCGCTCGCATTTTGGTGCCCACAATTTTTTATACGTAGATGCTCATGAGTACACATATATTTTTATACAATAAGTATGTAGATACCTATGCATATACTTATGCACATACAAATGTACGAATGCATTTACATACTCTGCATTGTCAATATTCACCGGCATTCGCAGCTGTAGTTTCACCGCTAGGTACAAAATTCCTTTGCTGTGACTTAATAATTTGTTTGCCCTTTCATCACGGGTATTTAGTCTTGTGATCTCGAAGGGTGAGCGCGCGCAAATATAGAAGGCACAAATGTAAGTTAGGCATACGAAAATTTTGTAATGAACTTTATCTAAAATTAAATAAAGATTTCAGCGCTATATTCAACATTGGTGTATTTTATTTGGAAATGCGCTTGTGATATCTGCCGACAGCGCGCGACTCAACAATAAGTTTTAATTGAAACAAAATATTTATTTTCCGCTTTCGGATTAATGATGCCGAAGTTGAAACGCATATTTTAATACCTTTCCGTGCGGTCGTATAGAATTACCCAGAACTTTTCTAACTAAAACAACATCGTCATGTACCATATTAATTTTTTGTTAAACCCCTATAGAGGTTTACATATATCCACACATAAATATGTAAAGCGTGAAGTTTTGTACATGTTTGCACATATGTATGTATTTTTAATTGGTTTTTGTGGAATACACCTCAAGAAATACAACATACCTTTGCGTATTTGTCTGTGGTGTCTGTCCTTAAGTAGATATGTGTATGGTTGTGCCTAATTTGATTTTTCTGCTATCTGTTTGACAATAAAAATGTACTTCTACTCACAGTATACAGTAGAACAGGTAAGCAAAACAATAAAATGTAAATACGCTTATTTGACAAATTTATTTTATTTCTGTCCAAAAAGGTCTACTGGTCTACTGTATACTGTGCTCCTGCTTTTCTGTTATTCGCAAAAGAAAGTTAGAGAGCTAACCTTGTGATTTCTTCAATTATGCGTTATTCCAAGGTAAAAAACATTTTTCACACAGGTTAAATAAAAAACAAAATTGTTTCAGTATTCAGCCTTCATTAGTATTTCATTTTCGTACACAGAGGTTTTGTAAATATCTTTTCCACTTAATCTTAGTAAAAACAAAGCATAAAACACAAAATTTTTAAATTCCATTAAAATGACCTTTCTAACACAAATATTTTATTTGTTATTTAGTCTTAATACTAAAATCATTTCTGTGAGTTCATCGCCCAAATTTGACCTGTAGCCATTAACGATATATTTCAAAGTAGAAAATGCTCGTTCAACACTCACTTGCGTTGATAAAATGCTGTGTGTCTCATTTTTGTTTCCTAACCGTTTTAAACGACGATAAAATCAAGTTTATACAGGGTGGCGCAAAAGTCATCTTCCTATCAGAAAATGCTATAAATTTTGCGATTGGCCCCTAAAGTCAGTTCTGTTTTGACATTTGTGTAGTAAACACATGCGAAATACACGTTCATAAACAATGTTCCGCTACACTGCTCCAGAACGCAGAATATTGCTGACTATTTATTTCGGTCGGTGAAAAACGGTTACTGCGCAAAAGTAATCCTCCTATCAGAAAATGCTATAAATTTTGCGATTGGCCCCTAAGGTCAGTTCTGTTTTGACATTTGTGTAGTAAACACATGCGAAATACACGTTAATAAACAATGTTACGCTACACTGCTCCAGAACGCGGAATATTGCTGACTATTTATTTGACCAATAATCGGTCGGGGCCAAACGGTAACTGTGAATGGTGAGCGCTACAGAGCAATGATCAACGAGTTCTTTTTGCCGCAACTTGATGAATTGGGATTGGAAAACATGTGGTTCCAACAAGACGGTGCAACAGCATACACTGCACGTGCCACAACCGATAAGCTGAACATCGGAAGCTTACTTTTGCGCCACCTTGTATTTGCCCGACCTGATTTGGTGTAACCGAAAGTTATATATGTGCTTGCGGAGGTATGGCCAGCACAGTTTAACTGAGATATTTTCGTTGATTTATTTCGTTGCAACGTTATCGGTTACATTTTGATAATTTAGTTTTGTGAATTACCGAAACGAAATTATTTTGATAAAAGTTTTTTTTTTGTGAACTAGCAATACGGAATAGAATCACTTCGTTAGTTGAGCATCCCTGATTTGTTCCCAGTTTATATACATAGTAATGCTAGGAACACAAGGTATATTAACTTTAGTCGCGTAACGGTGGTATGTAACGACGTAAACGAATCGAGATAGATATTGACTCATATATATCAAAATATTCAGGAGGAAAAAAGAAATTGATTAAGCTATGTCCGTCGGTCCGTCCGTCTTTTAACACGGTAACTTGAGTAAATTTTGAGATATCTTGATATGCAGGTTCCTTGGCACTTATCACCGAGAGCTATTTAAAATGGGCGAAATCGGATGATAGCCACTCCCACTTTCTATACCTAGAATATTTTCGAAAATACAAAAAAAGTGGTTGTTCAGTACATAATACACTTATAAGGATAAAATTTGGTATGTACATTAATGTTAAGGCAGAAAATAAATTTTTCAGATTTAAAAAAATAATATTAATCATAAATCAAAAACCGTTCAAGATATGGAAAAGAAATTTAGCACACATATTAACATTAATACAAGGTATGTTCCGAAAAAAATGGGCGAAATCGGTTAAGAACCACGCCCAATTTTATACAAAAGATTTTGAAAAGGTTCATAGATATGTTTAATAGCCAATAACTTTGCGTTCAAAAGCTTTACATTATTTATATTTCAAAGTGTCTGGGAACGAAAAAAGTTGAAAAATACAATTTTTTTTAAAAGGGCGTGGTCTCGCCCCTTTTATAGTGGATTATTCCACAAAACTTTTTATGCCATAACTCCAGCAAAAATTTATTTATCGAAACGAAATTTGGTGATAATGTTCTACAGGGTGTTTTTTTTACAGGTTTGTTTTTCGAATAGAGATAAAACTGGCATTTTGTGGTCAAATCTGGCAACTCTAATGTCATTTATGTTCAGTTTGGTTTGCCATTTCATCATGAACAGGTTGACAAAAGAACAACGCTTGCAAATCGTGCAAATTTATTTCGAAAATAATGGTTCAGTTCGCGAAGTTTACCGTGAGCTCCGTCCATTTTATGGTCGACATAATCGTCCATCAGAGCAATTAATTCGGTTAACCATGGATCGTTTTCGCACTACGTCTACTCTATGTGATAATACGCATCCGCAGAGACGTCGAACAGTGCGCACCGAAGAAACAATTGCCGCTGTAGAGCAAAGTGTTGAAGAGGACCCGAATGAATCGATTCGCCACCGTGCACAGCAATTGGAGCTTTGTCCATCAACTTTATGGAAGATTTTGCGCAAAGATCTTGCCTTGCGACCATACAAGATCCAGCTTGTGCAAGAATTAAAGCCGCGAGACCATGCAATGCGTCGTGATTTTGGTGTATGGGCCGAAAATGAGATTGATTTCGATGCTGATTTTCATCGCAAAATTTTGTTCAGTGATGAGGCTCATTTTTGGTTGAATGGCTACGTCAACAAGCAAAATTGCCGCATTTGGAGTGAAGAGAATCCACATGAGACCCTTGAAACGCCATTACATCCACAAAAACTGACTGTTTGGTGTGCTCTATGGGCTGGTGGAGTCATTGGGCCATACTTCTTCCGCAATAATGCTGGAGAGGCAGCTACCGTTAATGGAGACCGGTATAGAGCCATGATAACCGACTATTTTGTTCACATTGACATTTGTGTAGTAAACACATGCGAAATACACGTTAATAAACAATGTTACGCTACACTGCTCCAGAACGCGGAATATTGCTGACTATTTATTTGACCAATAATCGGTCGGGGCCAAACGGTAACTGTGAATGGTGAGCGCTACAGAGCAATGATCAACGAGTTCTTTTTGCCGCAACTTGATGAATTGGGATTGGAAAACATGTGGTTCCAACAAGACGGTGCAACAGCATACACTGCACGTGCCACAACCGATAAGCTGAACATCGGAAGCTTACTTTTGCGCCACCTTGTATTTGCCCGACCTGATTTGGTGTAACCGAAAGTTATATATGTGCTTGCGGAGGTATGGCCAGCACAGTTTAACTGAGATATTTTCGTTGATTTATTTCGTTGCAACGTTATCGGTTACATTTTGATAATTTAGTTTTGTGAATTACCGAAACGAAATTATTTTGATAAAAGTTTTTTTTTTGTGAACTAGCAATACGGAATAGAATCACTTCGTTAGTTGAGCATCCCTGATTTGTTCCCAGTTTATATACATAGTAATGCTAGGAACACAAGGTATATTAACTTTAGTCGCGTAACGGTGGTATGTAACGACATAAACGAATCGAGATAGATATTGACTCATATATATCAAAATATTCAGGAGGAAAAAAGAAATTGATTAAGCTATGTCCGTCGGTCCGTCCGTCTTTTAACACGGTAACTTGAGTAAATTTTGAGATATCTTGATATGCAGGTTCCTTGGCACTTATCACCGAGAGCTATTTAAAATGGGCGAAATCGGATGATAGCCACTCCCACTTTCTATACCTAGAATATTTTCGAAAATACAAAAAAAGTGGTTGTTCAGTACATAATACACTTATAAGGATAAAATTTGGTATGTACATTAATGTTAAGGCAGAAAATAAATTTTTCAGATTTAAAAAAATAATATTAATCATAAATCAAAAACCGTTCAAGATATGGAAAAGAAATTTAGCACACATATTAACATTAATACAAGGTATGTTCCGAAAAAAATGGGCGAAATCGGTTAAGAACCACGCCCAATTTTATACAAAAGATTTTGAAAAGGTTCATAGATATGTTTAATAGCCAATAACTTTGCGTTCAAAAGCTTTACATTATTTATATTTCAAAGTGTCTGGGAACGAAAAAAGTTGAAAAATACAATTTTTTTTAAAAGGGCGTGGTCTCGCCCCTTTTATAGTGGATTATTCCACAAAACTTTTTATGCCATAACTCCAGCAAAAATTTATTTATCGAAACGAAATTTGGTGATAATGTTCTACAGGGTGTTTTTTTTACAGGTTTGTTTTTCGAATAGAGATAAAACTGGCATTTTGTGGTCAAATCTGGCAACTCTAATGTCATTTATGTTCAGTTTGGTTTGCCATTTCATCATGAACAGGTTGACAAAAGAACAACGCTTGCAAATCGTGCAAATTTATTTCGAAAATAATGGTTCAGTTCGCGAAGTTTACCGTGAGCTCCGTCCATTTTATGGTCGACATAATCGTCCATCAGAGCAATTAATTCGGTTAACCATGGATCGTTTTCGCACTACGTCTACTCTATGTGATAATACGCATCCGCAGAGACGTCGAACAGTGCGCGCCGAAGAAACAATTGCCGCTGTAGAGCAAAGTGTTGAAGAGGACCCGAATGAATCGATTCGCCACCGTGCACAGCAATTGGAGCTTTGTCCATCAACTTTATGGAAGATTTTGCGCAAAGATCTTGCCTTGCGACCTTACAAGATCCAGCTTGTGCAAGAATTAAAGCCGCGAGACCATGCAATGCGTCGTGATTTTGGTGTATGGGCCGAAAATGAGATTGATTTCGATGCTGATTTTCATCGCAAAATTTTGTTCAGTGATGAGGCTCATTTTTGGTTGAATGGCTACGTCAACAAGCAAAATTGCCGCATTTGGAGTGAAGAGAATCCACATGAGACCCTTGAAACGCCATTACATCCACAAAAACTGACTGTTTGGTGTGCTCTATGGGCTGGTGGAGTCATTGGGCCATACTTCTTCCGCAATAATGCTGGAGAGGCAGCTACCGTTAATGGAGACCGGTATAGAGCCATGATAACCGACTATTTTGTTCCCGAATTGGATGGCATGAATGTGGATGAGTTGTGGTTCCAATAACACTTTGCTCTACAGCGGCAATTGTTTCTTCGGTGCGCACTGTTCGACGTCTCTGCGGATGCGTATTATCACATAGAGTAGACGTAGTGCGAAAACGATCCATGGTTAACCGAATTAATTGCTCTGATGGACGATTATGTCGACCATAAAATGGACGGAGCTCACGGTAAACTTCGCGAACTGAACCATTATTTTCGAAATAAATTTGCACGATTTGCAAGCGTTGTTCTTTTGTCAACCTGTTCATGATGAAATGGCAAACCAAACTGAACATAAATGACATTAGAGTTGCCAGATTTGACCACAAAATGCCAGTTTTATCTCTATTCGAAAAACAAACCTGTAAAAAAAACACCCTGTAGAACATTATCACCAAATTTCGTTTCGATAAATAAATTTTTGCTGGAGTTATGGCATAAAAAGTTTTGTGGAATAATCCACTATAAAAGGGGCGAGACCACGCCCTTTTAAAAAAAATTGTATTTTTCAACTTTTTTCGTTCCCAGACACTTTGAAATATAAATAATGTAAAGCTTTTGAACGCAAAGTTATTGGCTATTAAACATATCTATGAACCTTTTCAAAATCTTTTGTATAAAATTGGGCGTGGTTCTTAACCGATTTCGCCCATTTTTTTCGGAACATACCTTGTATTAATGTTAATATGTGTGCTAAATTTCTTTTCCATATCTTGAACGGTTTTTGATTTATGATTAATATTATTTTTTTAAATCTGAAAAATTTATTTTCTGCCTTAACATTAATGTACATACCAAATTTTATCCTTATAAGTGTATTATGTACTGAACAACCACTTTTTTTGTATTTTCGAAAATATTCTAGGTATAGAAAGTGGGAGTGGCTATCATCCGATTTCGCCCATTTTAAATAGCTCTCGGTGATAAGTGCCAAGGAACCTGCATATCAAGATATCTCAAAATTTACTCAAGTTACCGTGTTAAAAGACGGACGGACCGACGGACATAGCTTAATCAATTTCTTTTTTCCTCCTGAATATTTTGATATATATGAGTCAATATCTATCTCGATTCGTTTATGTCGTTACATACCACCGTTACGCGACTAAAGTTAATATACCTTGTGTTCCTAGCATTACTATGTATATAAACTGGGAACAAATCAGGGATGCTCAACTAACGAAGTGATTCTATTCCGTATTGCTAGTTCACAAAAAAAAAACTTTTATCAAAATAATTTCGTTTCGGTAATTCACAAAACTAAATTATCAAAATGTAACCGATAACGTTGCAACGAAATAAATCAACGAAAATATCTCAGTTAAACTGTGCTGGCCATACCTCCGCAAGCACATATATAACTTTCGGTTACACCAAATCAGGTCGGGCAAATACAAGGTGGCGCAAAAGTAAGCTTCCGATGTTCAGCTTATCGGTTGTGGCACGTGCAGTGTATGCTGTTGCACCGTCTTGTTGGAACCACATGTTTTCCAATCCCAATTCATCAAGTTGCGGCAAAAAGAACTCGTTGATCATTGCTCTGTAGCGCTCACCATTCACAGTTACCGTTTGGCCCCGACCGATTATTGGTCAAATAAATAGTCAGCAATATTCCGCGTTCTGGAGCAGTGTAGCGTAACATTGTTTATTAACGTGTATTTCGCATGTGTTTACTACACAAATGTCAAAACAGAACTGACCTTAGGGGCCAATCGCAAAATTTATAGCATTTTCTGATAGGAGGATTACTTTTGCGCAGTAACCGTTTTTCACCGACCGAAATAAATAGTCAGCAATATTCTGCGTTCTGGAGCAGTGTAGCGTAACATTGTTTATGAACGTGTATTTCGCATGTGTTTACTACACAAATGTCAAAACAGAACTGACTTTAGGGGCCAATCGCAAAATTTATAGCATTTTCTGATAGGAAGATGACTTTTGCGCCACCCTGTATAAACTTGATTTTATCGTCGTTTAAAACGGTTAGGAAACAAAAATGAGACACACAGCATTTTATCAACGCAAGTGAGTGTTGAACGAGCATTTTCTACTTTGAAATATATCGTTAATGGCTACAGGTCAAATTTGGGCGATGAACTCACAGAAATGATTTTAGTATTAAGACTAAATAACAAATAAAATATTTGTGTTAGAAAGGTCATTTTAATGGAATTTAAAAATTTTGTGTTTTATGCTTTGTTTTTACTAAGATTAAGTGGAAAAGATATTTACAAAACCTCTGTGTACGAAAATGAAATACTAATGAAGGCTGAATACTGAAACAATTTTGTTTTTTATTTAACCTGTGTGAAAAATGTTTTTTACCTTGGAATAACGCATAATTGAAGAAATCACAAGGTTAGCTCTCTAACTTTCTTTTGCGAATAACAGAAAAGCAGGAGCACAGTATACAGTAGACCAGTAGACCTTTTTGGACAGAAATAAAATAAATTTGTCAAATAAGCGTATTTACATTTTATTGTTTTGCTTACCTGTTCTACTGTATACTGTGAGTAGAAGTACATTTTTATTGTCAAACAGATAGCAGAAAAATCAAATTAGGCACAACCATACACATATCTACTTAAGGACAGACACCACAGACAAATACGCAAAGGTATATTGTATTTCTTGAGGTGTATTCCACAAAAACCAATTAAAAATACATACATATGTGCAAACATGTACAAAACTTCACGCTTTACATATTTATGTGTGGATATATGTAAACCTCTATAGGGGTTTAACAAAAAATTAATATGGTACATGACGATGTTGTTTTAGTTAGAAAAGTTCTGGGTAATTCTATACGACCGCACGGAAAGGTATTAAAATATGCGTTTCAACTTCGGCATCATTAATCCGAAAGCGGAAAATAAATATTTTGTTTCAATTAAAACTTATTGTTGAGTCGCGCGCTGTCGGCAGATATCACAAGCGCATTTCCAAATAAAATACACCAATGTTGAATATAGCGCTGAAATCTTTATTTAATTTTAGATAAAGTTCATTACAAAATTTTCGTATGCCTAACTTACATTTGTGCCTTCTATATTTGCGCGCGCTCACCCTTCGAGATCACAAGACTAAATACCCGTGATGAAAGGGCAAACAAATTATTAAGTCACAGCAAAGGAATTTTGTACCTAGCGGTGAAACTACAGCTGCGAATGCCGGTGAATATTGACAATGCAGAGTATGTAAATGCATTCGTACATTTGTATGTGCATAAGTATATGCATAGGTATCTACATACTTATTGTATAAAAATATATGTGTACTCATGAGCATCTACGTATAAAAAATTGTGGGCACCAAAATGCGAGCGAAGAAGAGTCCGACAGTTATTGAAGGTGAGAAATATAGAGAGTGACTGGAAGTACACTGCGTGTCGTTTAACATTCCCCACCCCGTAATTTACAAGCGCCACTGCGTTGTGCATTACCTTTTCCTTTTATGTCTAACTTTGCCAGCTTAACTGCCGGGCGAGTAACAAATCCGTCTGCTGTACGAACAATAGCACTGCGCACTTGCCCATCCTTCGATCGGTGTATGTCTACTACTATTCCTTTTGGCCATGAGCAGCGCTTGTTATTCTCGTCCACAATAATGACTATGTCGTCCACTGCGATGGGTGAGATAGGTGGCTGGAACCACTTCGTACGCCTTGTTAGAGTTGGTAAACACTCTCGCAGCCACCTTTTCCAAAATACGTCGGCTATCTGACCAGCTATGCGAAAGTTTTTGCCTAGAGCAACGCCTGTTTGATTCAGTTCTCCCCGCTCACGTAACCCATTTGAACTGCCAACTAAAAAGTGGTTGGGGGTTAGCGCCTCAGAATCGGTGGAATCTAATGGTACGTATGTGAGTGGTCGTGAGTTTAGCATAAACTCAACATCGGCTAAAGCTGCACGCAGAACTTCTTCCCGTAATTTTGCTTTTGGTAAAATCTCGGTCAATATTGCTTTCGTTGATCGTACCATTCTTTCCCACGCGCCTCCCATATGAGGCGCACCTGGTGGTATAAAACTGAACGACATCTCTGGGTACTGCTTGTCAACATCGTTCGGTGATATGCACTCGATACTCTCCTTCAATACCCTGCTAGCACCCCGAAAATTAGTGCCATTGTCAGAAATCATTCGTTTAGGCACTCCTCGTCGAGCTGTAAAACCTTTTAATACCATTAGGAACGAATCAGTAGAAAGCGATGGTGCAGTGTCCAAATAAACAGCTCTTGTAGGGAGGCATGTGAACAAAACACCCCATCATTTTTCGCGGCGCCGCCCAACTGATATGTCTATAGGGCCAAAGTAGTCCACGCCAGTAAACGTAAATGGCCGAGTGTGCGGTGACAGCCGCTCAATAGGAAGCTCACCCATCTCCGGTGGGGATGGTTGGGCTTTCCGTATGCGACAAGCCGAGCAGTGCTTCGAAACTTCTTTTACCAGAGCCCTCAGCCCCAAAATCCAATAGCGCTGACGTAGCTCGTTAACGATAATCTCGTTATGTAAATGGTGGTATTTTCTATGATAATATTCCACAATCAAGTATGTTATGCGGTGACGCCGAGATAAAATAACAGGACGCTTGACGTCAATTGAAACTCCTTCTATGACGTCGACTCGACCTCGAATGCGAAGAATGTCGTAATCATCCAAGTAAGGGGAGCATTTAAAGAGGACGCTCTTTCGATCCACCTGATCCCGGTTTGTTTTCAGGCATTTTATTTCGTCGTAAATGATTCTTCTTGACAAATACGGATGAGAATGATATCCATTTCGACGTCTCGTTTCAGATCTATGATGTTCTTTAATGTTGCCTCAAACTTCTTTTTTGATATCATTCTTAGAAATTGTAATATACATCGCTGTGCTGCTCGAAGTCGCTCCAATTTGCTGAAACGGTAAGGATCGGGTGAAATAAAGCATAGTGCGCACGTGTGAATATGTGTCATTTCCGTGTGACACATTACGTTTTGCTATGTCTTTTTTCTGGTTGAGTCAATTTGTGGCCACTGTGACTCGTCCATATATAAAAGGTTTGGCCCAGTAAACCAACGTGTTGACCCATTTATCTCCGGCGTCTTAACGCATTTAGTTCCGTCGTCAGCTACGTTATGATTAGAGGGAACCCAGTTCCAGCTATTTACATCGGACCATTCCAAAATTTCACCAATTCTTACTGCCACAAATTGTTGGTATTTACGTGCATCGGATTGTATCCAGCAAAGCACGTCTCTTGAATCTGTCCAAAAGTAACGACCATCTATGCGTATTGATGCTTCTGATTCAATACAATTTGATAGTCGAAGCCCTAGGATTGCTGCCATCAACTCCATACGGGGTACTGATATGGGCTTTAATGGCGCGACTCTAGTTTTGGATGCCACTATGAGACACCGAATGTCGCCATCCATATCAAAACGTAGATATGTCACCGCGGCGTATGCGTCAATGCTTGCGTCCACGAACGTATGTAGCTGTACTGACTTTGCGCAACTACCAAAGGGCATACATCGAGGTATACGCACATCGTTCAGCCTTGGCACTAACTTTAGCCAATGCTGCCAGTCTGATTGGTCGTCATCTTTAAGGTTCTCGTCCCATCCGATCCCTGATCGCCATATATTTTGAAGAATAATTTTAGCTTTAATATTGAAAAATCCGAGCAGACCGAGCGGATCGAAAATCGACATAACTACACGTAATACTTGTCGTTTCGATGATACGGCAAGCGATGCTTCAGTGATTAGCTCGGACTTTACGACGAATGTCAACGAATCTTCATTCGGTAGCCACCACATTCCGAGTACTTTTTCCCGAGGCTCGTCAGACAATGCAATATTTTTAGCTGACGTCTCTTTATTTTCGTCTAAAACTTGAACAACGCGCTTTGAGTTTGATAACCAATGTCGCATCTCAAAGCCACCGTCCGCGTGAATACTTTTCACTGCAACTGCCAGATCCTCCATTTGCTGCTCAGAGTCCACTGACTGTAACCAATCATCGACAAACGTATTTTTTCGAATCGCCTCGACGGCTTTAGGGTATTTAGTAATAAACCTATCTGCATTCTTGTTTTTAATAAAATTAGCCAGGGAAGGAGAACATGACGCGCCAAATGTCATGACCTGCATAACATATACATCGGGCGAGCGCATTTTTTCGCCGTCTCGCCATAAAAATTGTTGGGCCGCTAGGTCATCTTGTCGCACCTTAACTTGGTGGAACATTTGCCGTATGTCACCTGTAATAGCAATTCTCCGCTCTCTGAAGCGCATAAGCACTCCCATTAGCGAAGCCATCGAATCAGGGCCTTTTAGTAGAACATCGTTCAAAGAAACGCCGTGTACTTTGGCGGCTGCATCCCATACCAGTCGGGGTTTTTTTTTATTAGGGTTGGTGACGGTGAAAATTGGCAAGAACCATGAGCGAGAATCTCTACCTATCTCAGCATCGGTCAGTTTGCGTATGTAGCCATTTTCAATGTAGTTTTGAATTGTACTCACCATAAAAGATTTCAATTGAGGGTCTTTGGCCATCTTCGCCTCGAGGCAGCTGAGTCGCTTGAGAGCCATATAGTACGAGTCGGGTAAATCGATATTGTCGAACCTCCATAATAAACCAGTCTCCCAGCGCTTTTCATTTGCGAGGTATTTTGTTGTGTTTTCCATAATTTGCATTGAACGTTCATCTTCTCTGGATCTCAGTGGTTTGGTTGTGATACGTACGCCCACTGACTCAAGTGAAAAATATCTGCGCACGGCTTCATCCAACTTACGGTCGATGTTAGCGTCGCTGCATTCACATATGTGCAATATACGAGATGGTGCGTGATGCTCGTTGTTGTGGCGGCCATATACTGCCCAACCTAATCTGCAGCGGACGGCAATAACATCGTCGTCTTCGGCTTCGCGAATTTCTATGGGAACGCTTACCTTAATATTGTCAAGGCCGATGATCATCTGGGGCTTTACATTTGTATATGCTTGAATAGGTACTGACTTTAAGTAGCATCGTTCGCTTAGCAACTTTTCATCTACGCTTTGCGTAGGCAAATCCAAGCATGTTACTGTACGTACACCCTTAAGCGAGTAACGTTTTTCATCGTTGCCAATACCTGACACCTTCATGTAAACTGATTTGGAGCTACGCTCAGTTTGCGTCTGATTCCCGGTCCACTTTAGGCACAACTGCTCTGAAGGACCATCCAACTCAAGCTCGTCCGCTAATTTGCTTTCGATTAATGAGCATGCTAGCCTATTAAAGCGTATGTTTGTACTTTGCGCTCCTTACCATAAAGTGTCACGGGCACATACCGAAATAGAGCCGTTGTAGCTGTTCTGTTGTGAAACAAAACAGTAGATTGTTCGGACGGTGTAGTGACTTTGGTATCGTTTCGTTGTTGTTGTTGTTTAGCTTCGTCCCCTTCGGTGGTCGCCGAATGTAGCAACATGCTGTGGGTGGATGTGCACCCATCTACTCCGCATCGTTTCTTTGATCTGCAGTATCGTACAAGGTGTCGCATGAAGCAAGAGAAACATAGTCGTTCGCTTTTAACGAACTCCCACCGCTGCTTGACATTAAGTGCTCGAAACATGTCACATTCCGACAAACGATGCTGTCCCTTACATTTTGGACAAACAACACTATCTGATGACTTTTTAATACCTTTATTGTTTTCCTGATTCTCCACAACATGTACCAGAACTCGCTCTTTTGCTTGCTTTCCTCCCGCGCCTGGTTTATCTGCACCTGAGGTTCGTACGAGGTAACCATAGTTGCACACATTGCTATATTGAAAAGCCACTGATCAAAAGTAGCCAAGTTGACACCACCGCCAGATAATCTGTGCCTACCCCAATCAAGTTTCAGGTCGCTGGGTAACTTAGAGACCATCTCGTTCAGCAATAGAGGGTCATTTAGATAATCGCCGAGGCCAACGGCCAACATAGTAGCGCAATAGTTCTTAACCGCCAGAGCCAAGCGAATTACTGAGTCTAAGTTGTTGTGTCTTACCGAAGGTTCCTCCCTCATTTTTCGTTGTAAAGCAGCATGTACTATTTCAGGTCGCCCAAATAGCATTTTTAGAGTTCCTATCGCGTACGGAACAGTGGCGGGAATCACCAGCTTACCTCGCACCGCCTCCAAAGCTGGCCCTTTTAGACACTTTTGTAGTCGAATGAGGTTTTCCCCATTACTGAAACCGCATCTTTCAGTCGATTGCTCATAATTGCTTATGAACAGGAGCCATTCCTCGGGCTTGCCGGAAAAAGGAGGTAGGTCTTTAGTAATGACATGACGTGCCGCTATTTGTGACGATGATAAGGCACTGCCCGATATAGCTGCCGTTGTCGGCAGCGTACTATTAAATTCTATATGTGGTATGTGACTGCCCAGACCTGTTGCTGGCGGAGCAGCTGACGCGGATGCGCCTCTGTCGTCGTGACTGTTACCATATGGCAGTGAATGGCTGTAGTTCGCTGCGCTCGGCCGAAATGGTAAACTAGACATTGACCCTATTGAACCGACTTTTCCAGGAATCGCCCATGTGCTGGTTTCTCCGTTTGAAGTCGATCGGCGCATGTCACCGCACAAATCGGCGCCTGTGAACAATGAGCCTTTTAAAACTTGATTCACCATTTCATCGAATTGTATCCTTTTCGGATCAACGTTTATTGTTTGCGTTGGCTTAGACGAGTGTGTAGACGTGGACAAGCAACGCATTACATCTATCTCTGTGTTGGTTTGTCCGCCTTGGTCAATCGTAGAATTGCTGGTACCTTCTCTATTGCGAATTCCATCACCATTTGCTTGCCCTTTAGATTGCGCATCAGCGCCCATAGAAATTGCTCCGCTACATTGATTGGCAACTGTTGCGTCTCCATCACCGCTACTTTGAACGCCGTTGACTTATTATATTGACATATTAAAGCGATTTAATTTAGTGATCAATATTTCGCAGAAAATATTTCAGAATGTTGAGTCGCGCGCGGTCGACAGATATCACAAGCGCATTTCCAAATAAAATACACCAATGTTGAATATAACGCTAAAATCTTTATTTAATTTTAGATAAAGTTCATTACAAAATTTTCGTATGCCTAACTTACATTTGTGCCTTCTATATTTGCGCGAGTTACGTCACCTGGCCATTCCACTCCAAAAGAAAACAGAATTGAAGTTGACTGGTCAGCGTAACAGTACACGCAATAAAGTAAACAAGTGCATTGCACCAAGACAATTTCGTAAATATTTATTAGAGAAATTAAGCAATTAGCTCACAACAAAATAAGTGCAGTGACACTTACGAAATCAATAATGAAATATTTCGATACCTTAACCAATAGTTCAATTTTGATGACTAAACATAAAAATATTATAAATTAGCTTGTAAGAACTTTTGTAAAGAAATCTATGTATGAACTTTAACTAATAAAGAAGTGATTTTTTTTAAATCAAGTCGTTCGACCAGACTTGTTTGGCGCAGTCAACGGAGATCAATTCTAAAAAATTGATAGAACCAAAGTTTCGGGAAATACAAATCTGAAGATTTGATCGCGAAACATAGCAAATCCTGAAGGACTTTGCAAGTGGCTCTGTGAAAATCAACCGAAGTTGAACTACTAAAGTGGAACAAAAATCTAAAGATTTGACCACAAAATAAAGCAAGTTGTGAAGGACTTTGCAAGTGACTCTGTGAAAATCAACCGAAGTTGAACTACTAAAGTGGAACAAAAATCTAAAGATTTGACCACAAAATAAAGCAAGTTGTGAAGGACTTTTGCAAGTGACTCTGTGAAAATCAACCGAAGTTGAACCGTTAAAGTAGAACAAAAATCTAAAGATTTGACTACAAACTCTACTAAGCTCTAAAAAAAAAAAAAAAAAAAAAAAAAATTGTGCAAGTGACTTTGTGAAAATCAATCAAAGTTTAACTAATAAAGTGGGACAGAAATCTATAGATTTGACCACAAGTGAAACAAGCAAATCCATAAAGACAAATATCATCACGGATCGAAACCTCCGAACAATTGAGCGAGAATACTAATCCTGAAGGACCTCACTACTGAACTTAAAGCAAGTATGGAAAATCAACAGCAACAACTGGCAATTCCCGTGACGGAACTCATCAAGGAAGCATCAAGGATAAAAGAATTCCGGGGTGACCGATCATATGACCTATCCGCCTTCATCAGGGAAGTAGAATTAGTACTACCTCTATTTAACGAAAATGCGACTCTCAAAGAGTTCGTATTCCAACGCTACATTAGGACAAAGATCCAGGGAGCAGCCCTTAATACAATTCGAACTTTGGGACCAACGCCAACCTGGGATAGCATAAAAAGTGAACTCATAAGAAACTTTGGAGTTAAGGAAACATATCACAACCTTTACCATCAAGCAATCACCGCAAAGAACAACAACGTAAGTGACTATTTTAGTATTTTAAGAAATATATTAGACAAACTCAATACAAAATACGACCAAGACACTAATAAACCTGTTGAATTTTCACCCACGGTCAATGAGTCGATAATTTTGAAAACCTTTCTTAATGGCATAGACCCCAATTTAGCCAGCATAGTATACAGTAGAAGCAAAAATTCCCTAAGAGACGCATACTACCTGCTAGAAGAGACAGGGATGTTAAGAAAACAGCTTAATAGGCCTACTAGGTTTACACAAAATTCATCTCCACACTCCTCTCAGCAAGCACCCTTGCCAGATAGGAAAACCCAAGTACCAGTAACTAATTCAGACAACTCCGGACAGTTCAGACAACCAAGAGCCAACTCTGGCCAATTTAATCGCCACTCTCAGCAGAGTAGGCGATTCCAAAATAATTCCACGAACTCAGGGCAATATAAAAACAACCGGACTGAACCTATGGAGGTCGACAATATAGAAGCTGCTCACGAAGAGGGCGAAAATTTTCGGTCTCCGGCCGACCCCATAATCTACCGTTAATTAAATTAAATATCGGTGAGGACGAGATAACATGCCTTATCGACACAGGCTCAAATACATCTCTGATTGGAGAAGACAAGCTCCTCAAATACAAACGAATCAAACTAACAAAACCCATGACTTTTAGGACATTAGATGGAAACGTAGGGGTAAGTACTGAAATTATCACCCCCCTACCAAAGGAATTTAAAGAAAACAATTTCATGAGTTGGAAATTGACCAACTTGAAAAATAAAAAGTTCGACGCAATATTAGGACAAAATATTCTGAAACCTATGGAAGCAATTATAAACCTTAAGGATGGATATATCGAAATTCATAATGTTAGAACGAGATTCATTGATGCATGTCCACATAAGTTCGAGGATATACATACACTCGAAGTCACACAGGTAGATAGCACCATTATGCAAAAGCTATTACGGGAGGACATGAATGAAGAAGTAAAAGGTCTGCTACAGGTAATCGTAAACGACAATTCTGATTTATTTTTTCAAGAAGGACAAATACTTTCCCACACACATGAGGTAAAACACGAAATCGTGACAACAACTGATAGGCCTGTATATTCTAAAATTTATCGCTACCCCCAAATCCACGAGGAGGAAATAAATAAACAAATGAAGGAAATGATAGAACATGGTATCATTAAAGAAAGCTGTTCACCTTATAACTCACCACTATGGATCGTCCCAAAAAAAGTGGACAAATCCGGGAAAAAGAAATGGCGTATCGTTATAGACTATAGAGCCTTGAACGATATTACTGTAAGCGACAAATTTCCTATTCCCAATATTGAAAACATACTAGAGAAATTAGGAAGAGCCCAGTACTTCACCACATTAGACTTGGCAAAGGGCTTTCACCAGATTCTCATTAAAGAAGAAGACAGGGCGAAAACCGCATTTTCTACTCCACTAGGACACTACGAGTTTGTTCGTATGCCTTTTGGCCTAAAAAATGCCCCAGCCACTTTCCAAAGGCTTATGAACTCAGTATTAAGGGATTACATTAATAAAATATGTGTCGTTTACCTAGACGATATCCTTGTGTTCAGCACCACAGCCCAGGAACACATGGATAATATCAGGAAAATTTTCAAGAGGCTAAGGCAACACAACCTTCGAATTCAGATTGACAAATGTAATTTTTTCGCCACAACTACAGAGTATTTAGGACACATCTTGACCACAGAAGGTGTCAAGCCGAACCCCACCAAAGTGGAGGCAATACAAAAACTCAAGCTGCCGCAAACAGCGAAACAGATAAAGTCATTTTTAGGAGCAACTGGATACTACCGTAAATTCATAAGAAATTACGCCAAAATCGCTCAGCCTATGACTAAATATCTGAAAAAGGATGTAAAAGTCAACGTTCATGATACACAGTACATGGATGCTTTCTACAAATTAAAAAGATTACTAATCTCCCCACCGGTGCTGAAGTACCCGGACTTCAAAAAGAAATTTGAAATTGTAACAGATGCAAGTGAGTACGCAATTGGAAGTGCACTAATGCAAGCAGGACACCCAATATGCTATGCAAGTAGAACTTTGAATGAGCATGAAAGAAAGTACTCAACGACAGAAAAGGAACTCCTTGCCATAGTATGGGCGGTTAATTATTTTAGACCCTATGTTTATGGTAGGAACTTTGATTTGCTAACAGATCACCAACCACTCAAGTGGCTACAAACAAAATACAGAGGAAAAGATATTAACCCAAGATTACAGAGATGGATACTTAAATTAGGAGAATACGACATTAATATCGGTTATATAAAAGGTAAGGAAAATACCCTAGCCGACTTCCTAAGTAGAATAAATAATGATACAGGTGACATTTATCTAGCAAATGTAGATGTCCAGATAGAGGATGACATTGATAACATAAGCACTTGTGCAACTATTCACTCCCAGGAGGAGGAATTTAACGATCACTTTCCAGTTCTTGATACAGTAGTCAATCGTTTTCATACCCAAATAATACTATCGGAGCATAAAAATAGAGAGATAGAAATTGTTAATAGTAAAAGGAAGATATTTATTTGCTTAGAAGACATAAATAGTGGTTTCATGTCCGACATTTTTCGAAGATACCTCAAATCAGGAAAAGTGGGAATTTTCTCCGAACTCCCCGATAGCGAGTACAATGTCGTACAACAGAAATTAATAGAATTATTTAATGGAGGAATGAAATTCTATAAATGCTCATATCATGCCAAAGATATGCGAGACGAGGACGAATCTTTCAGATATATAAAAAATTATCACTTCACAGAAAGTGGCCATTCAGGCATCAACGAAAACTATGAAGGATTAAAAAGGCTCATATACCATAAAAATTTAAAACAGCTTATTCAAAAATTTATAAACAATTGCGATATATGTTGCCAAACTAAATACGATAGGAAACCAATAAAACCAAAATTCCACCTAACAGAAACACCGAAGGACACAAATGAGGTAGTACATTTAGACACTTACACAATTAAGAAACACAACTTCATGACTTTCATCGATAAGTTTTCAAAGTTTGCAGTAGCACTCTATCTAGAAGACAAAAACAGCATTACATTTGTCGAGACTTTAAGGATGTATTTTGCGATGAGAGGAAAGCCCAAGCTATTTATAACCGATAATGAATTCAATTCCGTAAATGTGAAGGACTTCCTAAGAGAAGAAGGTGTCGAAGTTCACTTTACCAAACCCAATAGTCACACGGACAACTCAGACATCGAAAGGTTTCACAATACGATAGGAGAAAAATTTAGAATCACAGAAATAGAGTTTCCTACCTTGTCAACCAGAGAGAAAATGTACAAGTGTATCCAGACCTACAATAGCAACATTCATTCAACCTTGAAAGCAACGCCTTCAGACGTAGCAGCAGGAAGAATTGACAAAAAGATAATTCATGACAGGATAAGGGATACTAAGGAAAGAATCATCAATAAGATTAACACGAAAAGGGAAAATTATAATGAAAACAGAAGCACAGGATACGTAAAAAATTATCGAGCACTTAGACATAAGCATGAACCCAGGTATAAGAAGTTACAACTTCAAAACACCCATGCCAATAATATTAAAAGACCTGGAAAATTTGCAGGTACTGTCGACACCAATGCTAATAATGTTCACACTGCTGATAATAGGAACAACCGCAACATTGATAACTGAGGACATCAAGAGCGAAGACGGATTCACCGAAATAAAACTCAGCAATGTACAAGTTATTACAGACTTCGACATTATCCTCCATATAATCAGACCGAAGGAAATAGGAAATATAATTGACGCACTAGAAAATTTAGTTAGGGACTCTAAACTGACCGAAAAGGAACAAATCTTGACACAGGAATTCACAACGTTAAGAAATAAATTTTACACACTATTACCACATAAGCAAAAAAGAGGATTAGTTAACATCTTAGGTACAACAATGAAATGGTTGTATGGAACCATGGACGACGACGACAGACAGAATATAGAAGAGCATCTCAAAGTTATCGATATGAACAACCATATTGCTATAGAAACTATAAATAAAAACATAAAAATTAACGACAACTTTAATAAAACTTTCCAAAGCATCAAAAAAGCTATAGAATCAGATAGAACACAGATTTCTCTTAAATTAAATTCAATACAAAACGAGAATAGAGACATACACAGACAGATCATATACCTCGACATCCTACTTAGAATTAGGACACTTAGTAGTAGCATAGAAAACATTCAAAATAATTTAGCATCAGCTAGACTAAATTTAATGTCCAGCAACATCCTAACCCCTGAAGAGATAAGTAGATACAATATAGATATATTTAAGTTAGAGAACATTGAACTAGGTGCGGCCGCCTCAGCAGGTAATATTATATTTTCACTAAAGATTCCAACTAAAGTAACTACAGCAAAACATGTATTTATAACACCTTGTACAAACAAAAATTCGGAGGAGCTGACATTCATAAAATTATCCTTCCCATAAAGCTAAATTGATGGACCTTAAAACGATTTTCTTGTGTTTTATTTCAATTCGAAGTTCTATACCCCTAAAAAAAACACCCTTTATATATAAAGGTAACTGTTTTCTGTAAAAATGGGCGAAATCGGTTAATGTACACGCCCATTTTTTTAACATAGTTCTGAAAAATGTGTGCCTAAAATGTAAAACGCGATATTTTTATAACCATGTAAGCTATATCCATAAGATCTTGTATACATAATAAACTTTTTAAGCAAAACTCAACCGCAAAAAAATTTTGTGAATTTTGGGTAAGTAGGCGTGGCGCCGCCTACTTTTCAGCATAAAAATTTTGCTACTTTCAAAGGCAATTGCTTGTAGTTTGAACTAGATATTTCGATCAAAATTGGTCAGCTGCTTCTTAATAGTATGTAGTATACTCCTGCCAAAAATTAAGCAAATCGGATAACACACAAGTAAAATATCCGGGCAAGTTGTTAATATACCCCACTGCAATAAGGAAATTATATACCTTTTTTGATTTTTTGAATAAACATGAAATGTTTGTAAGTATGAGACGAAGAAGAGATGGGCCCATTAATAAATAAACTGAAATAATAAGGACCCTGAGCTGAGTCGATTTAGCAATGTCCGTCTCTCCGTCCGTCTGTCTGTCGGTCCGTCTGTCTGTCGGTCCGTCTGTCTATTTGAACGCAAGGGTAGACAGAACTGATTTAACACTTTGGAAGCATTGAAGGTTGTGCGCGGTTTGCAACTTTGGTGGATAGTTTGGTAGGCACTGGTAAAACCGCTGAACTTCTATATAAGGAAGACAGAAAACAAAAAAATAGAAGAAACAATGTTTAATAAAGAAATTGCACAATTAGAAAATGATGAATAAACACAACAACAAATGTACAAATTTAATTTGTGCAAAGTTTATTTCACTTATCTAGCTGATGCACTCAGCAATAAAGTTGGACCGACGGCTTAGTAAAAATTTTAGTTAAAAAGAAAAAGCAACAACACTAGTAGATACCAGATGAAGCGATTCGACAGACACATGAAGTACAAGCATGGAGAAAATATATGCATTACACTCAAAGAATACAGAAAACAAAAACACAAGTTAGCAAAACAAACTGATGAGTTAAAGTTTCTACTGCAATGGAAGCAATACGGTCTAACACCAATTTTCTAAAAAATTCCTTAAAAAATGTTAACTAACAAACATCAGCATCAAAACAACAGCGAACCATTTGTACCACTCACTACAGCACCTCAAAACATCTTTAAGCCACTTTGAGGTAAACGCGTTAACCAATAAACAGAACATCCAAAGTGAAAAAACAGCCATAGAAAAACCATCAACACTGGCTGCCAAACTAGAGATTCTAAAACAGGAACAGGCGTGGAAGATAGGAATACACAAAAACAACAATTGGTTTGTTAACAACACGAATATCAACTTTCCCGATGAAGTTAGATGAGTGATCTCTCTCGGGAAAAAGTTCACAATACCAACTACAAGCACAAGTTTTCACCAATACACACCATTGCTGAAATAGAACAAATAATCACAGGTATTAAAGACGAGAGGGGAAAAAGAAGCAGCAAGAAATAGCCAATTCTGACAAAAGCACATACAAAACCATAAGAATAGACGCAACGAATACCTTACGAAGAAAAAACAACAAAATAGTAGATGAGTGATACAAAGCCCAACATATAACAAAAAGGGAAAAGCAGCTGCTCACCATCATGGCAGCAATCGCCCCAAGACTTTATGGACTACCGAAAATTCACAAGCCCAAATTCCCCTACGTCCATTGTCTCGTCTGTCATGGTTCCCTGCTAGAATTTGTCAAAATATGTCGGAAAAATACTTAAGCCGGAAAGATATAATGTGAATAATGCATTTGACTGAAATGACAGACCAGACAATATACGAGTATGTGTGTCCGATGACGAAATGTTAGTCTCGTTTGATGTTATTTCCCTGTTTACCAATATGCCGACAGTGCTAGCAACCAAAATCATAAGGAAAAAATGAGAACACATACAAAAAACAACAAAAATCCCAAAGAAAAATTTTAAGAAATTCTGGACTTCTGCCTCAAAGACAATAATTACTTCATGTGCAATAACAAATTATACAGCCAAATATTCGGAATGCCAATGGGCAATCCCCTTTCTTCAACTATTGCAGACATTATTATGGACGAAGTACTTGATAACACCATCTCGGAGCTGAAACAACAACACAATATTGACATCAAATTTATAAGCAAAAATCTGGACGACATTTTTGCAATAACAAAACGAAACGACGCGAATAAAATTCTAGAGTCACTAAACAAATATCACACAAAACTTAAGTTTACAATAGAAATGAAAAAAAAAATGCGAGCATTCCTTCCCTCGATGTCCGGATACACAGAAACAACAAGAACATTCATTGATTATTTTAGTAAACGTCAACGTTGTTTCTCACTATTTTTCAAAGCTATTGATGATAATTCATTTGCTTTCTGCACAAATATACGTGGTTTGGTTATATCAATGCATCATGAATCAAATAAAGAGATAACGTCTTTAGTTTGCTTAAACTCGGCATAAATAACGCTAAATGAAAAACCGCTGTGAAGAAAAATACAGAATACGCCGTGTACAATGTAAACAAAGTACCTAAATATACATAAATTAAAAATGTTCAGAATCAAAAATTTCTCTTCAAATGAAGTTAGCTATTTACTAGAGCTAGTAGACTTAAGTAAACACATTATTGAGTGCAAGAAAACGGACAGAGTAAATTCGGAAGCAAAATTAAAAGTTTGGGACGAAATTGAAATCGCTTTCAATTCAAAGTTTGTCCAAATATTTAGATGCTGAAAGGTGTTGGCGGCCGCCGTGGTGCGAAGGTAGTGTTGCCGGCCTACCACACCGAAGGTCCATGGTTCGAGCCCTGGTACAGGTAACATCAGTGATTTGAAAAAAAAAAAAAAGTTTTTCAAAACGGGGTCGCCCCTCGGCAGTGGTTTGGCAAACTCTCCGAGTGTATTTCTGCCATGACAGGCTTCTCAGCAAAAATTCGTCTCCTTTGTAGATGCCGTTCGGAGTCGGCAAAAAACTGTAGGTCCCACCAATTTGTAGGGAAAAATTCAAATCGGCACACCACAAATTGGAAGAGAAGCTTGGCGCAAAAATCTCTTAGGAGGTTTATGATGATATGCCTGTTGTATATCGCGCCATAGAGAGAGAGAGAAAGGTGTTGCGTTCCAAGTATGAAAACTTGAAGAAGGAAGCAAAGAAAAAGTTTTTATCGGAAATACGGGAAACTTATAGAACCGATGGCGGAACTAAAATGTCTGTACCCAGCACAACAATAGATAGGCAGAGCAGATTGGTGGCGATACAGCTGTGTACGATGATGACGCTTTAGAAACAATTGGTAACTAATTATAAAAAATATTTATACGCATATTGTCACTTGCGAAGCGAATATATTTGGCGAGTCGAACGGATTGGCGAACTCACATCAAATTTGCATTGTGAGTGGCGAATGAACTTATTCGACTGCCATGTGTCGTTACCATTCAAACAAATTTAGTTAGTTCATCCGAATTTGACGTTTCTGTCATCTGTTTTTATTATTTATTTGTGCACAAACAGAAATGTAAAAAGCAAGTTTAATTAAATAGTAATAAATAAAGTTAAAAATGTTGGTAATTGTTTTCTTTACGAGACAACTGCTAAAACACGTCCAAAGTTATCGGGAAAGGTTTCAAAAGACGCGTTTTGACCTCGGTAACAATAATCCGGAGGCGGATTTGCGAGTTTTTGTTTCAGTGAAGAGATATTTGCCATCAAAGTTGAAAATTTTCTGTCATTTTCATGTGGTTGTTGTAATAACAGATTAGGGTGTACCGAAAAGTGCAAAAAGTGTGTTCTGCACATAAATACCTTGGATCAAGCCCCTTATTTGGGATCGGACCTGGGTCATTTTTGGGTTTTTTGCGTATAACTTTTCACTGAACCAAAAATTGAAAATCCGCTTTCGGATTGTTGATACCGAAGTCAAAACGCGTTGTTTGATACATCTCCCGATATTTTTGGACGTGTTTTAGCAGTTGTCTGCTAAAGGAAACAATTACCAAAATGTTTTATAAGGTTTTTTAAGGGTTTTTTCGAAGACAATTATAATGTTGAGCCGTGGCGAAATGGTCCCACAATTCTGCCCTGCTCCTCCTGGTCTCTCCAAAATTCCCCATACCTCTGGCGACGTCTGGATTATTTTCCATCAGCTCGACCAGCTTTTGGAATTGCTCGGCGTTGTTTTTCTCATTCTGGAAACTTCATTTATTCAAACAAATAACTCAATTTAATTAAATTAATTACTCACTTTTATTTATTTATTCAATTTATTAAATTGAAAACGTTCAAATACATGCAAACGCGTCCTTTTTACTTTTAAGTGCGAACACAATAAGCATTCGACAAATTTTGACAGATTTGGCGAAGCGAATATGATTTTTTCGCTTTTGGCAATTCGACAAATTCATCTTCGTCACTCATTCGACTTTTTTTTGGCGAATTCGCTGGAGATTCGCATCTCGCAATTCGAGACCGCGAAATTCGACAAAATTTTCATTCGCTTCGCAAGTGACAATATGCGTATTAAACAAAGCTTGCACTATAGTTTTATTGTTAATTTTTAGAAGATGATTGCATTGTGGAAATTGTAGAAGAAACTCAAGAATTTCCGATTTCCTCCCCAGAAAATGATAATTTGGAGTGTGAAGTACTGCAGACATCAGGTAAAACAAATTAGCAAAAGAATTTACAACATAAATGTGTGTGTATGTAATCATAAATATTTCACCAACAGACAAGCCTCAAAATATTTCGTGGCAAAAGTGTACGCCAACCGATTTAAGAAAGCCTGTGCACACTAAGCTAACATCCCGAAAGAGAAGCTCTGCCACCGTCGCCTGGGCCGATATTGTGACAAAAAAATCAAGTAAATGCGAGCTGCACATGAAATGCATCGCTGAAGAGCATGAGCTATCCAAAAAGAAGCTCCAAATGGAGTTAGAACTGATAAGAGAAGAGCATGAACTAAAAAAACAAAAAATGAATTTAGAAATTCAGATGCTAAAGTTGCAAATAAAATTGAGGAAGAGAGAGTTGGGAATGGAAGAGTAGTGTTTATTAGGTGTATACAAATCCTGGCCAAAGATTAAACGGATTATTATTGATGATACATCAGTTGATAAAACAGGCGCCTCAGGATCATTGTTGATGCAACAAATATTATGTAAGACCGCAGAAGCAACAATAATACTTTGCACTTTTCGATGGTTCAAACGAATCCCAAGCGATTAAATCGGAAAACGTCTTTTCCATACTCCATAGCTCCTTTCAACGGTACTTCGTGTTCTGATTAACGATTCGTTAAATAGGTTTTCCTCGGGGGTGATCGGTCTCGCTAAAGGTGTTATCAGAAACTTTTTGTTAGGATATCCACTATCAGCAATTATCAAACTATCGCAGAAATCGCGATAGTATATTAGAGTCATGAGCGGAACCAGGCCACCGAGGCACAATACTTGTTATTTTAAGGTTTGCATCACATGTGGTTTGGACATTTATGGAAAAGAAGCCTTTTCTATTCCTAAATAACGCCGGATTTTCGCCACCTACAATTGAAACGTATATGTATATATTATACTAGTTTCACGAAAAATCTTACCCGGTGAAATGATCTTTATATGTGTGCAATCCAAAGCCGCTATAACAGTGGGAAACTTAGCTATTTTGAAAAATACTTCACAGCGTTCCTGTTTCTCTGTAGGGCTCTCGGGAAATTTTATGAAATGAGGCCTTAACAAAGCTTTGTGGTGTGACACTATCGCTACCACCTTAGGCACTGTAGACTTTGATACTCCAAATAAATCGTCAATCGTCTGAAGCATTCCACCTTGCGTATACACGCAGAATAATATGTAGCATTTGTTCATCCGTCAATGCATGATTCCTACAACTTACTGTAATTAAATATTTGTTATTACTTATGGATTTGCATACTTGCCAATTTGTTGGATGCTTTATATGTTCTTCAATAAGCTCCAAAACGCTGTATGCGGTCAAGCGGAAGCGGGCAAAGAAATCCTTGTCATCAAAAACATTGAAATGGTTTGGGTGCGTACTTATAACCCTTCTTCTCCTCATTATTGTAATAGTGAGTATTTCGCTTATTTCTGCGTCACTTTCGTCAGATGATATATCCATTATTTAATTATATATAAAAATATTGCCCTTTTTTAATAGCGTTCAGTTTAATGATTCACAATCAAATATGCAAACAGCTGACAGTTTAACTAGAGTTTAACCCTGCCATATTGGCCGCTTAAACTTCGTTTAAAGATGACTGAAAAACTGCATAACAAGTTTAAGCTTCGTTTAACTGACAAACTGAGTTAAACTTGTACTGAAAAACCGGGCCTAAGTGTCGAAATCTGAAACTGCTCAGCTACAGAGAAAAACTCATCAGCTAAGTAACTTAAGGATTAAAACTTAAATATATTTTGTTGAAAGTGGAAGAATCAATTGGACTGAAACCAGTAAATATACATTCAGGAAATTATTATTAAGTGAGGATATTATTGATTTTTTAATTCTAAAAAGCGAGTCGAATATATAAAATGTGCTGTAGTGGGAGTTATAATTATGGCATAAACATCGTAAAGGCTCATTTAATTCAAAATTGGTTCTACATAGTTTCAGAACGAGAGGTTTAAAATGTCTTGATGGACGAGAAGGAACGTTAAAGTTCACTTCGCTCAGAAGAAATGGCCTGCAGACCCACCCATTCAATAATTTAATCATAAATATGACTCGAAGCATTTCCCTGCGACTAGAAAGAGTGGGGAGATTAATAAATCTCAAGCGATTAGTATAGGGGGGAAAATTGTGCAAGGAATCACATGGGATCTCGTAACGCGGAAAGTAAGAATTGTTTTTGAACTAATTCAATACGATCTACATGAGCCTGGTACCTAGGATTCCAAATAGTTCAGCCGTATTCTAGTATCGGTCTTAGTAATGTCGTAAAAAGTTCTTTAGTTACATAAGGGTCTCTAAATTCTTTTGACCATCGCTTAACGAATGATAAAACACTTCTAGCTTTATTGACAGTTGCATTAATATGAAGGTTGGAATTAAGTTTAAAATCCATCGTAACTCCCAGATCAACGAAAACATGCACTTGGTCAAGACTATGATTATTCATTGTGTAGGAAGCTGGTTGTAAAGTTCCGTGTGAAAAACACATGTATTTACATTTTTCAAGGTTAAGTGGCAACAAGTTTACGTTACACCATGTACAGAGAATGTCAAGATCTGATTGAAGTAAAGCTCTTTCTTCGTTCAACGTGTAAGACATAAAAATCTTTACGTCATCTGCGTGAAACTTTATAGTGCTGAATATATCATTAATGAAAAGCAAAAACAGAATCGGGCCAAGATGGCTACCTTGAGGAACTCCCGAAGATACATCAGTGACATTGGAAAGGGCGTTCTTAAAAATTACTCTTTGTGTCCTGAACTGAAGGTAAGAAGAGATCCAGCGGGTGAAACTTGCAGGGCAGACATTTGGTATGTCGGGGTTCAATCTGGATAGGTAATAGTTTAACCTGTTACAGTATCCAGGACGAAGTTGGGCCAGCATGACTCTTGTTTTCCTAGGCAGTTCGCTTTCCTCTTCGGCAACAAGTGGAGCTTGTCCCTGTATGACGGCGTTCACTGGACGAGAGCTGACAAAGGAGTTCACCAACCCTGTGTGGATGAGTTAGAGGGCCTGTCGATGCACCTTTGGATCAAACGGCGTAAAAATATTATGCCGGATCTCATTATAGTTCTTACTGAGATGACGCCTTATTATCCTGGGAGGCGGATTTTCGCCGACCAGGCGCCTGTTCGGGTGTTGCGTTTTGCAGAAATTGAATAGGAATTGCCTGGTCAACATCTCACTATGCTCTTTAACACCGGACATTTTTGCCTCGCTATGAAGATGGTGTTCAGGTGACATAAGAAGGCATCCCGTGGCAGAGTTTGCAATCCCCGGCGACCATACAGGCGTCGCGTAGCTCAGAACCTGCTGGCCAATTGCCTTGTACGTTGCCTGTAACGTTTCTTTGTCTTTTCCCCAAGTGCTGCTAGCTAGTGACTTGAGGATTTTGTTGCGTCTTTGTACTTTGGTGGCAATCGCGTCTGCATGAACACCGTAGTGGACCATGTTACCAAACTTGACCCCTAAGATTTTGGAATGTGTGACACGCTGCGCTGTCCACGTCGTAAATAAGGTGGCCGAGGACTTGGTCGTTGACAATTGAGGTAAGAGTTTATTCGTAAGCACAGCTCATCTACGGAGGGCCCCTTGCCAGAATCGTGCCATCATCGGCGTAGGAGACCATCGGGACACCCTCTGCTGGGGAGGGGATAGGACACCACCCTGTGGCACCCCTTGTTTGATTATACGTTGTTTCGATCGTTCGCCTTTGAATTCCACCGATGACTGCCGACCACAGATAATTGGGGGTCCAACTTTTTAGACAGTGGGAAGAGTTGACTCTTCAAGGACATTAATAAGTTGCGCGTGAGTGTAAGCAGTACAGTCCCGTCATTAGGGTGATTTTGGTTGAGACCGACAATTATATGAGTTGTAATGGCGTTAAGCGCGGTGCTCGTGCTATGCTGATGTTCGGCGAGTCGCAGGTTAGCGGTGTAGTAAGGGAGCAAGACTGTCTCCAGGGTCTTCACGGGAAGCGATATCGGCCGATAAGACTCCCCTTCGTTAGCTGGCTTGCCAGGCTTTAGTAGCGCGACCACTTTGGCCTGTCTCCATTTTTCTGGAATGACAAAGGTGGTCATGGACAAATTGAAGACAGTTGTGAGTTACTTTACTCCCTCATAGCCACGAGGTTTTAACATCGACCCGTCGGGGTCGATCGATTTTGAGCCTTTAGACCCCGTATGGCCTCCCGAACCTCTGTGGTGGTAATGGCAATGGGCGCTTGACTATTTTTTTCGTTTGTGCGCTTCCCTGATGGCTCGTCTGATTTCCTTGTCAACCGGAGGGTGCAGTACAAGTTGCCGGCAGAACGCGCCCGCGCATCTCTTCGGTTTCGACTGTACCTTATCACCGAAGACGATGGATATTTTGTTGTTAGGTTTAGCCAGATTTGACACTGAACCATAATTTTCCAACACCAGCAGAGAGGTTGCCAGACCTTAGGTGCTCCTCTCATTTGGCGCGTTTGTATGTTGATAAACCAGTCTTCTGATTTCCGCCCTGAGATTCTGATTTTGGGATCCGTAGGGTCCTAAGCGTCGTACATGGTTACGTTCATTTGCCAGACCGCTGCCTCTGCGGGGAAATTCGGACGCACTTCCTTGATTATTCCTGACGAAATGTATTGATTTGAGGCTGAAGCTATGACCATGCGAAACACTTTTCCCCCTTCTCCTACGTCAGACGGGGTGGGAAGAGCAGCGAAGGAGCTCTCAGTGACGTTAAGAAAACCAGCCCCATTAGCTTTGCTAGAATTAGTGAAGATGCGATTTTCAAAGGTGATAAAGTCGGTGGGGCGACCGAGTGAGAGGACTATCGTTAATTGATCCGATGCAAGAGTTAGCATCGGTCGCCAGTCAACGCAGTTTATGAGACCAGCGCTGACGATAGTAAAGTCTGGCGAGCTAGAATAATTTACCGCGACTCTAGTGGGGGCATCCCCGTTCACAGTGCAGAACGTCGAATCATCTATTTGATCAGCCAGTTCCTGTCTTCTACCATCTACCTATAGCCTGGAGTGCCACAGGTCGTGGTGTGCGTTGAAGTCTCCGAGGATTACACGATTATCGCCTCTGAGTAACGCACGGATGTCAGGGTGGTAGTCCCTCGGACAGAAGGGACAGGGGGTATATAAATGTTAATTATTTCGAGATCGACATCGCCTGACCGGACAACCATACCTTGACGTTCTAAGGTGTTATCCCTTGGGTCGACATCAGGCTCAAACAGACGCCATTGCACAGATTGATGGGTGATGAAAGCAAGTCCGCCCCCAGATCCGCTCGCATCGGCCCGAAGATATGATCGGGAACCTAGCTTTGTTTCCTGAATCGCAGCAATCTTGATATTTTGCCGCTTCATGAAATTCACTATTTCACTAACCTTGCCGGTTAGGCCGTTTCTTTTCAACTGGAGGACACGAAAGTGCGAAGGGCACAAATAGTCACGTTGGGAGTCAAGGACTAGTGCGTATGCCTAGGTGAAAGTAGCCCTTCGTCGCAACCTAGAAGACGAAGCATCCGAACCACCCTAAGGAAGCAAATCAGTCGACATTGTAGGTTGCATAGCTCGACAACATGGCACAACGTACGCATCAGTCCATAAATTCCTGTTTCATGTGACATAAGCCAAGGCAAGAGTTGCATTCGCTTGATGTTACCGGTGTATATAATCTCAAACGACAAACAGTGCACGTGGTGTTTTGGACCAGGAGCTGGTGTCCTTGACTTACATTTGACAGGGTTACATCGCAATAACAGCCCTTGGTCGGGTAAACCCCCAATCATTCCAGTCCGATAAAACCGGCTGTTGTGGGAATAATGATCAAGTGCGGAAGGTGTGTGCGGATTTAAAAGTTATCGCTATTTTGCGTGGAATTCAAGCAGGATATACGATATGGGATACTAATTTTAGTAGTGATCAAAACGAATAACGGTACTGGTCTTTACGTGAGGAAATTAGGCTGCGACGGCACAAACATCGTCCAAACTCCGTTTGTGCCGATTGCGAAAATCTTGCTTCCTCCATGACACATAAAATAAGGCATTGTAAACAATTTTATAAAGGTCTTGCAGCCAGAAGGAAATGCTTTCCATGAATTACATAGAATTTTCCGAAGATTAAGTGGGATGAAAATAAAAGAAGGTAAGTGTTGTAATGAACTAATTAATTAACAAATAAATATAATATAACCATCTTGCGTAAATTACTTAATAAATCAATTCAAATTACTACCTTCTAATCGTTGAACAGGAATTTTGAATGGACCCGATGGCTTATATATATCGATGATATGCCGACGCATTCCTTAGAATCAACGTGAGAATGTCATTGAAAGTACATTTTTTAAATTACCATGCCGATAAATTCTACGAGCAATCTCCACCTGAGTCAGATGAGCACGGTGAGCGCTTTCATCAAGTCACAGCTAGACTTCTACATTGGTATAGTAGGAACTTGATGCCCTTTGTCATGTCCCACATTAATAACTAACTACCAGTCTGGCAATACCACCAGATTACTAGCGAGTATACACACATTTTTGCAATTGTTCTGAAGGTATAGAAATAAAGAGTTAAATTATTAACGCGTGCTTTTCTAATTCAAGATAGAATAATCCAGAACAAGTGGCGACAATATTAAATTATGGATAAAGAACAATTTCAACAATTATTACAAGTCTTTGCGACAAGTCAGCGCGAATTACTTCAACAAGTCAATTCTAACCTACAACAGCAACAACCACAACAGCAGCCGCCATCGCACATTATGTTGCCGCCATTCGAAACTTTTGGTGAAAAAAAAAGAAAATTTTAAATTATATTTACAAAGGTTTGAAAATTACCTAAAGATGATGGGTGTATTTACAAATATGACTTTGTGCCATCAGATGTTGGTGAATTCCCTTGGTTCTATACACTTTAGATTACTAGTGTCGCTGATCGCTCCTAAAAGCATGACTGACTTAAAGTATGACGAATTAGTGGCGAAGCTAGAAACACATTTGTGTCCCAAGAAAGACATCTTAGTAATACAGCACCGTTTCCTTTCAAAATATCAAAGCGAAGAACAAACCAAAGCAGATTTCGTAGCGTTTATATCAGCATGTCAATGCAATGCTGACATTTCGAACATTTTTCTCCGAGCACAATTCATTAGAGGAATAAAAGACAACACTATTCGTGAACAGCTCCTGCAATCGGAAGTCAGAATTCGAAAAACTTGTGCAAAAGGCTCTTTCTTTAGAGGCGTCGAAGATAGATAGCCGCGAACTCAATACAAAACCACAAAGTATCACTAGTGAAGTCAACAAGATGGATCACAGGCCCACAAGTACCAATCTTTCTAGGAATACATCAAGAAATCGTTCATCATCAAGGTCGCAAAAGCGTTCAAAGTCAAAATTAAATTTCAAACAATTAGGAATCGAAAATGTATGCATTCGCTGCGGAAAAGACAATCATTCAACCAAAGAGTGCCGCACACCTCGATATAACCTCAAGTGCAAGTCACGTGGCAGAAAAGGCCACGTTCAACAAGTATGTCTCAAAACGTTAGTAAGTACTTCAAGCAACAGTTCATGTCGCAAAACGAAAAACAACGATGACGCAATTCACCAGGTATATGGAATAAATCTAGTAGTTGATCTCTACAACAGCCAAAGTAGAAAATTCCAGAACGATGTGGGTAAATATTACATTAATGTTAAAATAAATAGCCAACCACAAAAATTTGAAGTATATTCGGGTGTAGGGTTTACCTTAATTCCGCGCAATGAATTCGAACAGCTTAACATCAAAGCAAAACTTCAGCCTTCCTCAATAGCGTTTCGTTCGTACACAAAAAACATTGTAGTCCCAGATGGCAAGGTAAAGGTAGAGGTCGAATATAACAACTACCGTTCAATAGAAGAAATGTACGTAGTACCCTTCTGGGACGAATTTGGATTAGGCACTTACAAATTAACTTGCAACAAGTAGACAATCAATGCACAAACAAGCTATCCGACTATCACATGCGTAATTTTTGTTCAATAACAGATATTGCCGTGGTGTGAAGGTAGTGTTGCCGGCCTACCACACCAAAGGTCCATGGTTCGAGCCCTGGTACAGGTAACATCAAAAGTGATTTGAAAAAAGTTTTTCAAAAAGGGGGTCGCCCCTCGGCAGTGGTTTGGCAAACTCTCCGAGTGTATTTCTGCCATGACAGGCTTCTCAGCAAAAATTCGTCTCCTTTGTAGATGCCGTTCGGAGTCGGCAAAAAACTGTAGGTCCCACCAATTTGTAGGGAAAATTCAAATCGGCACACCACAAATTGGAAGAGAAGCTTGGCGCAAAAATCTCTTAGGAGGTTTATGATGATATACCTGTTGTATATCGCGCCATAGAGAGAGAACAGATATTGTTGATGAATTTCAACAAGTTTTTATACAAAAAGTAGAATGTGTGCCAAACACGGAAGTGACACTTCAACTTCGAAAAGATGCCAAACCAATTTTTTTCAAGGAACGAGAAGTTCCATACGCCCTCCGCGGACGAATAGAAACAGAGCTTAATGATCTAGAAGCATCTGGAATCATATCAAAAGTTGAGAGAAGTGACTGGGGATCACCACTTGTAATTATCCCATAAGCCGACGGTGTAGTGCGACTCTGCGTCGACTACAAAGTTGGAGTTAATCCACAGCTTGTGTCAGCAAACTATCCAATACGCCGCATTGATGAAATTTTAAATAATCTTAAAGGCTCCAGGTCTTTTTGTAGACTTGACTTATATAAAGCGTATTTACATCTTCGAGTAAGTCAAGAATCAAGTATTATCCAAACCATACCTACGCATAGAGGCACGTATAAGATTAACAGGCTTTCTTTTGGTATCAAAATGGCACCAGCCGAATTCAATCGCATTATTGAACAAATTTTATCCGGGTTAAATAACACCATGTCATATTTCGACGACATTATAGTACATGGAGTCACAAAAGAAGAATGTGAAACCAACTTAATTGAATGCCTCCAGCGCCTTAACGAACACGATTTACATTTAAATAAAGATAAATTCTCATCTAAAATCGAATATTTGGGTCATGTTGTCCAATACAATACACTTTCAAAGGCACCTTCCAAAATTAAAGCGGTTGTGAACATGACGCGTCCAGCTAAAACAGACGACGTTAGGCGATTTTTAGGCATGGTGACATACTACTCAAGATTTATTCTGGTTTTTCAGTCGTTGGTTAAGCTCAGTTTAAACTTAGTTTGCTTAAACTCGGCATAAATTTTAACTCCAGTTAAACTGCAGAGCGGTTTTTCAGTGAGAGTTTAAGGCCGCTTTCATAATTAGCTTTTTATACGGCAACATTGGTTTTAGATACGGCAACACATGACATTTGTTTACATATTTAACGCTAAATGAAAAACCGCTAGTAGACTCAAGTAAACACATTATTGAGTGCAAGAAAACGGACAGAGTAAATTCGGAATCAAAATTAAAAGTTTGGGACGAAATTGAAATTGCTTTCAATTCAATGTTTGGCCAAATATTTAGATGCTGAAAGGTGTTGCGTTCCAAGTATGAAAACTTGAAGAAGGAAGCAAAGAAAAAGTTTGTAGCGGAAAGACGGGAAACATATAGAACCGATGGCGGAACTAAAATCTCTGTACCCAGCACAACAATAGATAGGCAGAGCAGATTGGTGGCGATACAGCAGTGTACGATGATGACGCTTTAGAAACAATTGGTAACTAATTATAAAAAATATTTAAACAAAGCTTCTTTCTTTTTCTTTTATGGCGCGATATACAACAGGTATATCATCATAAACCTCCTAAGAGATTTTTGCGCCAAGCTTCTCTTCCAATTTGTGGTGTGCCGATTTGAATTTTCCCTACAAATTGGTGGGACCTACAGTTTTTTGCCGACTCCGAACGGCATCTACAAAGGAGACGAATTTTTGCTGAGAAGCCTGTCATGGCAGAAATACACTCGAAGAGTTTGCCAAACCACTGCCGAGGGGCGACCCCGTTTTGAAAAACTTTTTTCAAATCACTTTTGATGTTACCTGTACCAGGGCTCGAACCATGGACCTTCGGTGTGGTAGGCCGGCAACACTACCTCCACACCACGGCGGCCGCCAAACAAAGCTTGCACTATAGTTTTATTGTTAATTTTTAGAAGATGATTGCATTGTGGAAATTGTAGAAGAAACTCAAGAATTTCCGATTTCCTCCCCAGAAAATGATAATTTGGAGTGTGAAGTACTGCAGAATCAGGTAAAACAAATTAGCAAAAGAATTTACAACATAAATGTGTGTGTATGTAATCATAAATATTTCACCAACAGACAAGCCTCAAAATATTTCGTGGCAAAAGTGTACGCCAACCGATTTAAGAAAGCCTGTGCACACTAAGCTAACATCCCGAAAGAGAAGCTCTGCCACCGTCGCCTGGGCCGATATTGTGAGAAAAAAATCAAGTAAATGCGAGCTGCACATGAAGTGCATCGCTGAAGAGCATGAGCTATCCAAAAAAAAAACTCCAAATGGAGTTAGAACTGATAAGAGAAGAGCATGAACTAAAAAAAAACAAAAAATGAATTTAGAAATTCAGATGCTAAAGTTGCAAATAAAATTGAGGAAGAGAGAGTTGGGAATGGAAAAGTAGTGTTTATTAGGTGTATACAAATCCTGGCCAAAGATTAAACGGATTATTATTTTTAAGCTTTAAAAAATGTTATTATATACCTACAAACGTGTTGTACCTAAAGGCTATATAAATAAGACTCGCAACGAATGCATTTTTATGTGATATAATGAATACTAATTTATTTAACTAGACATTTAAGATAAATTTTTATATACCGCTATATTTTACGAAAAAAAAGACTGAATTAAAACTGAAATTGAATTTGCTATAATTGACGTCTTTCATTGCGAAGTAGGTCTTTGAAGTATTGGGTTACTAAAATTGTTCTCGTTGCATTGTTCGCATTCCCTGTTTCACGTTGTCTGTTATTTGGGACCGACAGTGTAAAGTCCACAGCGGTCAGTTGATAAAACAGGCGCCTCAGGATCATTGTTGATGCAACAAATATTATGTAAGACCGCAGAAGCAACCATAATACTTTGCACTTTTCGTGTATGCAATTATTTTCGCTAGCGGATAATTTCCAAGCATAAGTAAGAAACAAAGATAATTACATATATACGTATGTGTAGCACTAGAACGATATATTAGATAAAAGCAAATTATACAGTAAAAAGGCCGGGCTTTAACATCCCCACCTCCGTGAATCAATCGGATTCACTACAATCTATGTCCAGGACAGCCAGAGTCGACACCGCTCTGCGTTTCATGCCATTAGAAGTTCTGACGTCAGCTCGCCTGACTTCACCATCGCGTCCAGGGTAGACGCATTCTATTTTACCGCGACACCAACAGCGCCTGGGTACGCTAGGGTCACAGATGAAAACTAGGTCCCCTCTCTGCAACTTCTTATTTCGTTGACACCACTTCACTCGTCTCGTCAGAGTAGGGAGATATTCCGCAATCCAACGCTTCCAGACGTGATCTCTTAACTGCCGGGCGATTCTCCACTGCCGACGCATACCACAAACCTTTTCGAGGACGTCGCTAACCACTGGCGTTTGCGCGTTATTTGATTCAGTTAGGATGAAGTTGTTGGGTGTGAGTGGCTGCTCTTGGTCGACATGTACGGGTAGATGCGTGAGTGGCCGAGAATTAACTACGTTTTCTGCCTCAATTAGTAGGCAGTTGAGGACATTTTCTCGTGGTGACGTTTCTTTCAGAGTGTGGCGCAGGACGCGCTTCACACATTGCACTAATCTTTCCCAGGCGCCTCCCTCTGCTGTATTAAATGGCGAATTGAACACCCAGTCCACTCCTCTTTGCGATAACTCGTCCTGTACGCGAGCACAGTCGAAAACTTCGCTGAATCTTTTGGCTTCTTTAGCAGCGCCCACAAAATTTTTGCCGTTGTCTGAACGCAAACGTATTGGCACACCTCGTTGGTTTGTAAAATTGCGAATTGCGATGATGCAGGAGTCGGTGCTCAAATCGTGGGCCAACTCTAGATGAACCGCCCTAACCGTCAGACATGTGAATAGGGCCACCCACCTCTTTTCAGTGCTGCGTCGTATGGTCACTGTTACCGGACCAAAATAGTCTAGTCCCGTATAGCTGAATGGCCGGGTATATGGTGTGAGCCTGTCAGTGGGCAGTGGCCCCATAAGAGGAGGTCTCGGTTGGACATTACTCAGGCGGCAGATTAAGCATTTGGCTATCACGCTGCGCAATATATTCCTTAGCCGTGGGACCCAATAAGTTCGACGAATTTCACACACGGTAGCTTCCGTATTCTGGTGGTACATGACACAGTGGTAGTGTTGTACGACGAGCTTTGTGAATGTATGGTTTGACCGCAATATGATGGGGTGCCTAGAACTCATGGGCAGCCAACTGGCAGCGTCTATGCGACCTTGGACGCGGAGTACCTTTTCTTCGTCCAGATATGGTGAGAGATGCTGGAGCTCACTAGTACGGGCAATGTCGCTACCACTTTCAATTCGCTGAATGTCGGAGGTGAACGCCTCACGCTGTACGAGCCGACACAATAACTGTTTTGCTAATTCGATTTCTCTGGCGGTTATACCATGACGTCCATCACCTCGTGTTCGGCGGCGGCAGATGACAGTAAAACGTAAGACCCAGGCTGCGGTTCTGACCAGTTTGCTGAAGGTAGAAAAACGTTTAAATTCAAAGGGGTTAGTGGCAACAATTACCAAAGTGTATCTTGTACGAAGCTCTTTGTGTGGTCGTTCATTCGCGCAAAGCGTAGGATCATCAGTGGGCCAGAGGTGATGCGACTCCTTAAGAAATGATGGACCCGCTAACCATGGTGAAACTGAACTAAATTGTACGTTGTTGTTTGTACGTGTTGCTACATCCGCAACGTTGAGAGCCGTGGGGATCCATCTCCAATTCGATATAGTTGTTGATGCCAATATTTCTGCAACCCTGTGTTGCACGAATGGCTTATATCGTCGATGCTCGCTACGGATCCACCTTAAAACTGTCGATGAGTCGCTCCACAAATAGCATCTTTTGATGTCTATCGGGTGGTCTTCCCGTACGCAGTTTAGTAAACGGGTTCCTAGGACAGCCGCCTGTAGTTCGAGTCGCGGTACAATTAACGGCTTTAGAGGCGCGCATTTAGATTTAGCGCATACAAAGGATACTTCTACCTCGCCACTCAAACTTACTGACCTGTAGTAGATTACAGCTGCAAAGGCCTCCTCACTTGCATCCACGAATATATGAAGCTGCAAGTTTTGTGGCATGCCACATCGAAAATAAAAACGAGGCATGGAGTACTCGCCGACTGCTTCCATCTGGTCCCGCCATTTCGCCCATGCACCATTAATCTCATCCGGTAACGACTCATCCCAACTCATATTCTTCCTCCAAAGCTCACGCAAGATTATTTTGGCGCCGATAACAAAGTGAGCCAGAAATCCTAAAGGGTCAATAATAGACATCACGACACTTAGTAGTTCTCTCTTAGTACCGCGTCTTGATCCGCTTATTACTGCGGAATCTACGTTATTGAATTTTAGCTTAAAACCAAAACAGTCGGTTGAAGGTTGCCAATATAGACCAAGAACCCTTTCGATTGGAATTCCGTCTTTTTGACCAATGGGGCGTGTGAACTCGTTCCCACCTAGAGTGCTTACCACCTTCTGCGAATTTGATGAAAAATTCCTAAGCTCGAACCCAGCTTCCAAGTGAATTTCTCGCACTTTCTTTGAAACTGCAATTGCTTCCTCCTCTGTAGTGAAGCTGTCAACCAAATCGTCTACATAGTGATGATTTAGGATGGCATGTACTGCGCGGGCTGTTATTTCATTATCGCTTTTGTATTCCAGTGCGTTTATTGTTTTAACATAGTTCGCAGAGCATGGTGAGCAAGCGGAGCCGAACGTCATCACTCGCATCTCGTAGACTTCTGGCGGCCTTGTGGAGTCACCGTCGCGCCAAAGGAATCGCTGCGCGCATCTGTCCTCTGGCTGAATTAGTTCTTGGTGGAACATTTCTCTAATGTCACCACACACTGCAAATGCACCTTCGCGAAAATGAAATAGTATTGAAGGCAACGATTTATACTTCTGCGGTCCCTTTAACAGTTGCGAGTTTAGCGCGACGCCATCTACTTGCCTGGTTTGTTTGGATTCCTGACCGCGAAGTGCGGTAGGTACCACGTTTTAGGTGACAACGAGGCTGCTTCTGCTGGTAGAAGCTTACGTGCATATTTCTTCTCGATGTAAGAACTAACGATTCGTTTATATTCTGCACATAGTCCGGCGTCCCTGCCCATTTTTCTCTCCACACCAATCAACCTCTTCAGCACTAGAGGGAAGTTATTTGGTAGTACTATATCGTTACTTCTCCAAATGAGGCCAGTCTGGAACCTTCCATCAATACGAATTGTGGTTGATTTCAATGTTTCGCGTGCTCGTCTGTCGGACTCGCTTTCTAAGGGAGGTGCGTCTCTAACTCCGAAGGATTCGGTGTCGAAAAAGTTGGCCACCATATCGTGAAGTGACTGATCGTTACGATTATACAAGAGAAGGCATGACTGCGTCGGTGTGGGCGGCATTGATGTGAATGTGCTCGAAGTCGGGCCAAAAAGCACCCTGCCCAGCTCAGTGTTTGCAGCAAAGAGCCCACTTTCTTTCACTTTTACGGTGGTCGATGGTAAACCAAGGTGGCAATGGTCGAGACCAATCAGGAGTTTTGGTCTTACTTGTAGGTATGTTTGCACCGGCAAATTATGTAAATATTTCCCGTGGCTGCTTAACTCGGACTTACTTAAACATTGAGAAGGCAACTGCAGATTCGAGACTCCAAACACATTTCGTAACTTGTGCTTCCTTTGAACATTGACTCCGCTTATTGACAGCTCGACAACGACGGCTGGCTCTCGTGCTGCGCGGCCACCGAACCATTGCAAGTTCAGGCGTTGCTTCCGTCCTCGTATACCGAGTTCGTCCAAGAGAGTGTTGTCAACCATCGTAATTGAGGACCCTTCATATAACAGCGCATACGTCTCGACCGATCTTTTAATTCCATACAATATAACTGGTAAAATTCTAAATAATAATTTACTTTCGTTGCTATCGCTGCAACTGAGGACAGCTGCTTCTGCGTAATTTGGCTGCCGAGTGTAAGTTGGTTGCTATGTTTCCGCTGCGAGTTGATCATTTCTTTTTACGGTAGATGGCGCATCTCTGTTACAATGACACATGGTTTCCGCCGGTGGCAGTCACGCATACCGTGTCCACATCCAAGGCACGCAAAGCAAAGACGATGCTGCTTTACTTGGTCCCATCTATTTGATACCGTCAGATCGATAAATTGTTTGCATTCCGATGGCTTATGTTCACCCTGGCATATTGGGCAATTTAGTTGGCGGTGAGCAGTATGAAGCACGACCCGTCGTTTATGGTCCCGCACTGAATCACCATCTTGCACTGTACAGATGACGTTCGCTAGATTTGTAAGCCACTCGTTAAATTGTTTCACCGGTGCATACGGTTGTATAGTTACCGCATAACTTGCCCACTCTATTCTTTTATTCATAGGCAATTTCATCACAAGTTCGTCGAGGAGTGTAGGGTTGGCGAGATGCTGTTCTCCTCCTTTGGCCGATTGCAAAAATGCGCAGATATTATTAACGTTGCTAGCAAATGGGACGAGCTTTATCATTGCGTTTTCCGGTATAGGTGTTATCTCCTTTACACGAGCTAATTGGCTGCGAATCAGCTGTTCGGGGCGACCGAATCTAAATTTAAGTTGCTCTATTATATTGCTAACATTATTCGGGTGGATAAGTAGAGACTTCACCGATTCTCGAGCCTCACCCTTCAGGCTTCTCTGTAGCCGTTGGTTGTTCTCAAAGTTGCTGTATCCATAGACTGTCGTGGATTCTGTAAAGGCGGTATAGAATATTGGCCGGTCTTCTGCCTTACCACAGAAATCCGGCAAAGGTTGGATTTTTCTAGGTAGGCACTGCGACGGTGCGACTGCAGAGCTTAAGTGTGAATATGTAGGAGGGACGGCATGGTTGAGAATCACAGAAGTGGCACTAGCAGTTGGTAGCGTTGGATTGGCATACATATCATCTAGCGGGATGTGCGGATTGGCAGGTGCACAGGCAATGAAAGGTGACGAATGGTAGTGACCGTTTGCGGGTGGCGGTGGTACGGTAATTGCAGTTGCATTGGATGCTTCTGGCCTGTCCGGCGGCTGAACAACTGGCAATTGTGTTATTTCAGTTTGACTCCCTGACGATATAGCACTGAAAACGTTATCTGTGGCGGTTTGCACTTCATGATCCCTCAACTTTGCATGAGCAGCTTTGAGGCTACTTTCGAGTGTGGCAATACGCTTTTGCATTGCGCTCACCACGCTTTCTTGACGTACGGTAGAAGCTGCGGAGGAAGAACGGCTAGTTATTGGCGAGGTTGGTTTCGTGGCGATGTTACTCGTTGTTGTATTAGGTGCTGGGACGTCTTTTTCCATTATGGGCATGGCTGTAGCTTTGTACTTAGTACTGGCTTGATTCAAACGTTGACTACGGCGAGGAGACCTGTCCATATAAGGTGCAAAGCAATTTGCGGCTTCTCGAGTGATACAACGTGTATCAATGCGAAATAAATCTGTCGTCGATCAAATTAGAACTCGCGAATTTAACGTCGTTGCGTATGCAGGTGCGTTTATTTCTATACAAAGAAAAACTATTAAACATGTTTACACTTGATAAACGAAACTTACAGCAGTGTTATTCGCTCCAATTCTAGATCGCCGACTAAACCGTTTCTTGTATTGCACACAATTTATAGATTCTTTACACATAAGAGTTAGAGCGATTGACATTGCGGTTTACAAAGACATTTTAACCAAAACAGTAACCGTATGTATACAAAGGAATATAAGAAAACGAGATTTATGTGTATGCAATTATTTTCGCTAGCGGATAATTTCCAAGCATAAGTAAGAAACAAAGATAATTACATATATACGTATGTGTAGCACTAGAACGATATATTAGAGATGACAGAAATAAAGGCAAATTATACAGTAAAGAGGCCGGGCTTTAACAGCTACCTTGAGGAACTCCCGAAGATACATCAATGATACTGGAAAGGGCGTTCTTAAAATTACTCTTTGTGTCCTGAACTGAAGGTAAGAAGAGATCCAGCGGGTGAAACTTGCAGGGCAGACATTTGGCATGTCGGGGTTCAATCTGGATAGGTAATAGTTTAACCTGTTACAGTATCCAGAACGAAGTTGGGCCAGCATGACTCTTGTCTCCCTAGGCAGTTCGCTTTCGTCTTCGGCAACAAGTGGAGCTTGTCCCTGTATGACGGCGTTCACTGGACGAGAGCTGACAAAGGAGTTCATCAAGCCTGTGTGGATGAGTTAGAGGGCCTGTCGATGCACCTTTGGATCAAACGGCGTAAAAATATTATGCCGGATCTCATTATAGTTCTTACGGAGATGATGCCATTGCAGCAATTGAATAGGAATCTCACGCAATTGAATAGGAATCTATCAACATCTCACTATGCTCTTTAACACTGGACATTTTTGCCTCGCTATGAAGATGGTGTTCAGGTGACATAAGGAGGCATCCCGTGGCAGAGTTTGCAATCCCCGGCGACCATACAGGCGTCGCGTAGCTCAGAACCGGCTGGCCAATTGCCTTGTACGTTGCCTGTAACGTTTCTTTGTCTTTTCCCCAAGTGCTGCTAGCTAGTGACTTGAGAATTTTGTTGCGTCTTTGTACTTTGGTGGCAATCGCGTCTGCATGAACACCGTAGTGGAACATGTTACCAAACTTGAGCCCTAAGATTTTGGAATGTGTGACACGCTGCGCTGTCCACGTCGTAAATAAGGTGGCCGAGGACTTGGTCGTTGACAATGCCAGATTGAGGTAAGAGTTTATTCGTAAGCACAGCTCATCTACGGAGGGCCCCTTGCCAGAATCGTGCCGCCATCGGCGTAGGAGACCATCGGGACACCCTCTGGTGGGGAGGGGATAGGGCACCACCCTGTGGCACCCCTTGTTTGATTATACGTTGTTTCGATCGTTCGCCTTTGAATTCCACCGGTGACTGCCGACCACTCAGATAACTGGGGGTCCAACTTTTTAGACAGTGGGAAGAGTTGACTCTTCCAGGACATTAATAAGTTGCGCGTGAGTGCAAGCAGTACAGTCCCGTCATTAGGGCGATTTTGGTTGAGACCGACAATTATATAAGTTGTAATGGCGTTAAGCGCGGTGCTCGTGCTATGTATTTTACGGAATCCATGCTGATGTTCGGCGAGTCGCAGGTTAGCGGTGTAGTAAGGGAGCAAGACTGTCTCCAGGGTCTTCACGGGAAGCGATATCGGCCGATAAGACTCCCCTTCGTTAGCTGGCTTGCCAGGCTTTAGTAGCGCGACCACTTTGGCCTGTCTCCATTTTTCTGGAATGACAAAGGTGGTCATGGACAAATTGAAGGCAGTTGTGAGTTACTTTACTCCCTCATAGCCACGAGGGGTCGATCGATTTTGAGCCTTTAGACCCCGTATGGCCTCCCGAACCTCTGTGGTGGTAATGGCAATGGGCGCTTGACTATTTTTTTCGTTTGTGCGCTTCCCTGATGGCTCGTGTGATTTCCTTGTCAACCGGAGGGTGCAGTACAAGTTGCCGGCAGAACGCGCCCGCGCATCTCTTCGGTTTCGACTGTACCTTATCACCGAAGACGATGGATATTTTGTCGTTAGGTTTAGCCAGATTTGACACTGAACCATAATTTTCCAACACCAGCAGAGAGGTTGCCAGACCTTAGGTGCTCCTCTCATTTGGCGCGTTTGTATGTTGATAAACCAGTCTTCTGATTTCCGCCCTGAGATTCTGATTTTGGGATCCGTAGGGTCCTAAGCGTCGTACATGGTTACGTTCATTTGCCAGACCGCTGCCTCTGCGGGGAAATTCGGACGCACTTCCTTGATTATTCCTGACGAAATGTATTGATTTGAGGCTGAAGCTATGACCATGCGAAACACTTTTCCCCCTTCTCCTACGTCAGACGGGGTGGGAAGAGCAGCGAAGGAGCTCTCAGTGACGTTAAGAAAACCAGCCCCATCAGCTTTGCTAGAATTAGTGAAGATGCGATTTTCAAAGGTGATAAAGTCGGTGGGGCGACCGAGTGAGAGGACTATCGTTAATTGATCCGATGCAAGAGTTAGCATCGGTCGCCAGTCAACGCAGTTTATGAGACCAGCGCTGACGATAGTAAAGTCTGGCGAGCTAGAATAATTTACCGCGACTCTAGTGGGGGCATCCCCGTTCACAGTGCAGAACGTCGAATCATCTATTTGATCAGCCAGTTCCTGTCTTCTACCATCTACCTATAGCCTGGAGTGCCACAGGTCGTGGTGTGCGTTGAAGTCTCCGAGGATTACACGATTATCGCCTCTGAGTAACGCACGGATGTCAGGGTGGTAGTCCCTCGGACAGAAGGGACAGGGGGTATATAAATGTTAATTATTTCGAGATCGACATCGCCTGACCGGACAACCATACCTTGACGTTCTAAGGTGTTATCCCTTGGGTCGACATCAGGCTCAAACAGACGCCATTGCACAGATTGATGAGTGATGAAAGCAAGTCCGCCCCCAGATCCGCTCGCATCGGCCGCACAGGCCCGAAGATATGATCGGGCACCTAGCTTTGTCTCCTGAATCGCAGCAATCTTGATATTTTGCCGCTTCATGAAATTCACTATTTCACTAACCTTGCCGGTTAGGCCGTTTCTTTTTAACTGGAGGACACGAAAGTGCGAAGGGCACAAATAGTCACGTTGGGAGTCAAGGACTAGTGCGTATGCCTAGGTGAAAGTAGCCCTTCGTCGCAACCTAGAAGACGAAGCATCCGAACCACCCTAAGGAAGCAAATCAGTCGACATTGTAGGTTGCATAGCTCGACAACATGGCACAACGTACGCATCAGTCCATAAATTCCTGTTTCATGTGACATAAGCCAAGGCAAGAGTTGCATTCGCTTGATGTTACCGGTGTATATAATCTCAACCGACAAACAGTGCACGTGGTATTTTGGACCAGGAGCTGGTGTCCTTGACTTACATTTGACAGGGTTACATCGCAATAACAGCCCTTGGTCGGGTAAACCCCCAATCATTCCAGTCCGATAAAACCGGCTGTTGTGGGAATAATGATCAAGTGCGGAAGGTGTGTGCGGATTTAAAAGTTATCGCTATTTTGCGTGGAATTCAAGCAGGATATACGATATGGGATACTAATTTTAGTAGTGATCAATACGAATAACGGTACTGGTCTTTACGTGAGGAAATTAGGCTGCGACGGCACAAACATCGTCCAAACTCCGTTTGTGCCGATTGCGAAAATCATGGAAATGCTTTCCATGAATTACATAGAATTTTCCGAAGATTAAGTGGGATGAAAATAAAAGAAGGTAAGTGTTGTAATGAACTAATTAATTAACAAATAAATATAATATAACCATCTTGCAGTAAATTACTTAATAAATCAATTCAAATTACTACCTTCTAATCGTTGAACAGGAATTTTGAATGGACCCGATGGCTTATATATATCGATGATATGCCGACGCATTCCTTAGAATCAACGTGAGAATGTCATTGAAAGTACATTTTTTAAATTACCATGCCGATAAATTCTACGAGCAATCTCCACCTGAGTCAGATGAGCACGGTGAGCGCTTTCATCAAGTCACAGCTAGACTTCTACATTGGTATAGTAGGAACTTGATGCCCTTTGTCATGTCCCACATTAATAACTAACTACCAGTCTGGCAATACCACCAGATTACTAGCGAGTATACACACATTTTTGCAATTGTCATTATTATTCGTTGTTCTGAAGGTATAGAAATAAAGAGTTAAATTATTAACGCGTGCTTTTCTAATTCAAGATAGAATAATCCAGAACAAGTGGCGACAATATTAAATTATGGATAAAGAACAATTTCAACAATTATTACAAGTTTTTGCGACAAGTCAGCGCGAATTACTTCAACAAGTCAATTCTAACCTACAACAGCAACAACCACAACAGCAGCCGCCATCGCACATTATGTTGCCGCCATTCGAAACTTTTGTTGAAAAAAAAAGAAAATTTTAAATTATATTTACAAAGGTTTGAAAATTACCTAAAGATGATGGGTGTATTTACAAATATGACTTTGTGCCATCAGATGTTGGTGAATTCCCTTGGTTCTATACACTTTAGCTTACTAGTGTCGCTGATCGCTCCTAAAAGCATGACTGACTTAAAGTATGATGAATTAGTGGCGAAGCTAGAAACACATTTGTGTCCCAAGAAAGACATCTTAGTAATACAGCACCGTTTCCTTTCAAAATATCAAAGCGAAGAACAAACCAAAGCAGATTTCGTAGCATTACTCCGGCGGGACATAAATGATTGTGCGTTTATATCAGCATGTCAATGCAATGCTGACATTTCGAACATTTTTCTCCGAGCACAATTCATTAGAGGAATAAAAGACAACACTATTCGTGAACAGCTCCTGCAATCGGAAGAGTCAAAATTCGAAAAACTTGTGCAAAAGGCTCTTTCTTTAGAGGCGTCGAAGATAGATAGCCGCGAACTCAATACAAAACCACAAAGTATCACTAGTGAAGTCAACAAGATGGATCACAGGCCCACAAGTACCAATCTTTCTAGGAATACATCAAGAAATCGTTCATCATCAAGGTCGCAAAAGCGTTCAAAGTCAAAATTAAATTTCAAACAATTAGGAATCGAAAATGTATGCATTCGCTGCGGAAAAGACAATCATTCAACCAAAGAGTGCCGCACACCTCGATATAACCTCAAGTGCAAGTCACGTGGCAGAAAAGGCCACGTTCAACAAGTATGTCTCAAAACGTTAGTAAGTACTTCAAGCAACAGTTCACGTCGCAAAACGAAAGACTATGATGACGCAATTCACCCGGTATATGGAATAAATCAAGTAGTTGATCTCTACAACAGCCAAAATAGAAAATTCAAGAACGATGTGGGTAACAAACATTTGAAGTAGATTCGGGTGGAGGGTTTACGTTAATTCCGCGCAATGAATTCGAACAGCTTAACATCAAAGCAAAACTTCAGCCTTCCTCAATAGCGTTTCGTTCGTACACAAAAAACATTGTAGTCCCAGATGGCAAGGTAAAGGTAGAGGTCGAATATAACAACTACCGTTCAATAGAAGAAATGTACGTAGTACCAAATGGGTATGATGCCCTTCTGGGACGAATTTGGATTAGGCACTTACAAATTAACTTGCAGCAAGTAGACAATCAATGCACAAACAAGCTATCCGACTATCACATGCGTAATTTTTGTTCAATAACAGATATTGTTGATGAATTTCAACAAGTTTTTATACAAAAAGTAGAATGTGTGCCAAACACGGAAGTGACACTTCAACTTCGAAAAGATGGCAAGCCAATTTTTTTCAAGGAACGAGAAGTTCCATACGCCCTCCGCGGACGAATAGAAACAGAGCTTAATGATCTAGAAGCATCTGGAATCATATCAAAAGTTGAGAGAAGTGACTGGGGATCACCACTTGTAATTATCCCACAAGCCGGCGGTGTAGTGTGACTCTGCGTCGACTACAAAGTTGGAGTTAATCCACAGCTTGTGTCAGCAAACTATCCAATACGCCGCATTGATGAAATTTTAAATAATCTTAAAGGCTCCAGGTCTTTTTGAAGACTTGACTTATATAAAGCGTATTTACATCTTCGAGTAAGTCAAGACTCAAGTATTATCCAAACCATACCTACGCATAGAGGCACGTATAAGATTAACAGGCTCTCTTTTGGTATCAAAACGGCAACATCCGAATTCAATCGCATTATTGAACAAATTTTATCCGGGTTAAAGAACACCATGTCATATTTCCACGACATTATAGTACATGGAGTCACAAAAGAAGAATGTAAAACCAACTTAATTGAATGCCTCCAGCGCTTTAAAGAACATTTAAATAAAGATATATTCTCATCTAAAATCGAATATTTGGGTCATGTTGTCCAATACAATACAATTTTAAAGACACCTTCCAAAATTCAAGCGATTGTGAACATGCCGCGTCCAGCTAAAACAGACGACGTTAGGCGATTTTTAGGCATGGTTACATACTACTCCAGCTTTATTCGAAACTTATCTAGAATAACATTTCCATTGCGACAACTTCTACAGAAGCAGCGTTTATAAAAATGAAAGAAATAATCTCAGCGACACGGTTTATTGTCTTTTAACCCCGAACTACCTGTAGTATTGGCATGCGACGCAAGTCCTACAGACATTGCAGGTGTCCTATCACACATGAGAAATGGCGTAGAGCATCCTCTCGCCTTGGCATCCAGGTCATTGACGTCGTCGGAAAGGAATTACAGCCAATTAGATCGAGAAGCGTTAGCAATCGTATTAACAATCAACCACTTTTTTATGTATCTATACGGTAGGAAATTTAAACTTATCACTGACAATCGACCACTTACTCGAATTTTCCATCAAAACACTAAGATGCCCGCAATAACAGCATCCCGGTTATTGCGTTATTCCGAATTCCTATCAAGTTTCAACTACGAAATAATCTACAAAAAGTGATCTGAGCATACTTATGTCGATTGCTTGTCTCGCGTAACATCAATGGCAACACAGCCATCTGCAGACAAATTGAATAATGAGGAAGTAAATAAATTATGTTCGTTATCAATTTTTGAGATTTCTAATGAGTGCATAAATGCTGAAGTTCTATCATCAGAAACGGATAGAGATCCAGATCTTTCAAAACTTAAACTCAATTTGCTTAAAACCCATGAAGATGAGGGGGTATATACATTTAATAATGGTATAATTTTTAAGGGTCAAAGAGTACTGATTCCGAGGAAACTACAACCGCAAATCCTACAAGAATTCCACCATACCCATCTTGGGATGACTAGAATGAAACAGCTTGCAAGAAGATATTGTTATTGGAAAGAAATCAATCGAGATATCGAAAGAACGGTAAAGGCATGCAAAGCTTTCATGCAAGTGCAATCTAAACCGACAAAAGCCCCACTTCACCAGTGGGAAGAACCAACTACAAACTGGAACCGAATACACATAGACTATGCAAGTCCGTTTCAAGATAACTTTTTTCTAATTGTCGTCGATGCAAAATCCAGATGGGCAGAAATAGGAATTTTACGCGATGCTCCTACGACAACAACAACAATAAATATACTTTCAAATATATTCTCAGCTCATGGATTTCCTTCGATTATGGTATTCGATAATGCGTCTATCTTCACAAGCGATCAATTCAAGACATATTGCAAAACCAACGGAATTTTCCAAAAACTTATAGCACCAGGACTTATAGCACAAATGGGCTAGCAGAACGCAATGTTCAAGCCCTTAAGCGGAAATTGAAAGCTATGTCAGAAGAACCAGGTTCTATAAAGTACAAAGTCAACGAAATTATGCAAAGGTACCGCGCAACCCCACTTAATTGCGGGAAAAGTCCAGCAGAATTATATCTCAATCGACGAATTCGAATCCGTTTGGATGCTTCGTAAGCAAATATCGAAAACAAACTAACAAAACCCATCCCGGGTACGCGTCAACTAAGTGTGGGAGAAAGGGTCCAAGCGTTAGTCACGCGAAACAACAAAACGTTATGGAAAACTGGTACCGTCCTCCGGAAGCTTGGTGTACTCCACTACCTAGTTAAGCTAGATGATGGCTATGAACTAAAACGCCACATCGACCAATTAAATACCCCTAAGGTTCCGCCACGTAAAGTCCATTTTTCGCCAGATATTGAAAGAAAAACTTCCAGACAACCGTCCGACGATTACAGTCAATACTATTTTGAGCCAATAATCCCAAATAGTCAACACGAGTCAGACACCCAGCCAGCCGAATTGCCAAACACCCAGGAGGCGTCTGATGAAGCACAAGGAAGCCAAGAACCAGTCGTCCGTAGGTCCAACCGCCCAAGGAAAGCGCCCTCACACTTTAAGGATTATGTATAGAGGAACATTTCAAAATTTATAAATGTATACATTCAATTTTCAGACATGTAAAGATATATATATATTCAAATAATGTAACATTAAGTAATCTATTGATTCCAATTAAGCGTGGGAGAATGTCATGTCCCACATTAATAACACTGGTTTACAGCCAAAATGCACCAGAGACGCCATAGTGAAATTCCTATGTAAAATCACCTCATAATTCCGAAAACCAAGGTTATTTTTACTTGAATGGTACCGTTTTTGAGATATTTACGATTTACCGTTATTTCAAAAAACAAAAAAAATGGCTCCACTTAATCGTGTATATCTCAAGCACAAACTGAGCTCTTCCAAAACGGTTTGAAAAATTTGAAAGCTTATAAAATTTACTATAATCAGTACATACAACACTTTTTGCTAGGTCCTGCAGATTCAAACATATTGAACAATCATTACGGATTTTTTAAATTTTTTTTGTAAAAATATAAAAAAATTTGTACTTTGCGAGGAAGCATCTCGAAAACTTTTTGTTTTTTTGCAGATATTTTTTCCCCCTCTAAGCTCTGTTTTATTACAAAAAAAATAAGCTATCAGTGAACAAAATCGATGAACTAATACAAAAGTTATAAGCATTCAAGTAAATATATCCATTTAATGCTTAAGTACCCTACTGGTACATATGTGTTAGTATTCGTATATCAGTTAGTTAGCAGGTAGATTTTCGAAAAGTTATTAGATACAAAAAGCTGTTAGTGTCGTTTTCTCAAACCTAGGTACATTTTAAACAAGAGCATATTTTTGAGGCAGGTAGTGTTTACTTTGTAGAACTAGGGAACCTTTTTGTTTAGGTAGGCTTGGATTTTTACTGGATCTAAGTATAAATAAGAGTACATGCGCCTTGTTCCTTCATAATATCTGCAAGGCTCGCCGGATACTGTTCAGTTTATAATTGCAGTTTATAACCCGTCATTTACTTAAAATAAAAAATGAATAAAAGGGCGCGAGAGTTTGAGTGTACAAATGATCCAGATATGTTCTGTTTCATCTGCGGTCAATTTATTGTTAAAAGTATGAGACGTGTGTTTTCAAATCCTTTGAAAGTTACATACTATAAGTGTTTTGGAATTGAGCCTAAAAACCATGGACACCGAACACTGTGTGCACCACATGCCGAGTCGAATTGATTTCTTCGGAAACCGGAACAAAAAGGTAAGTTGTAAAAATTAGGAATTTGTTCCCTTTTAATGCATAGCTGACTAATTCCTGAAACTATCTATTAAGGCGACGTGTGAAATTTATTACACCAATGAAGTGGAGGGAACCAACTTGCCATTCAACGGACTGCTATATTTGTACTACAAAAGTACTTGGGGTTGGAAAGTCCAGAAAAGTAACCTATGCGAGCGTATCTACAGTGTCATTACCAGAACTAATTTCAACAGAAGCGACATTGCCAGAATCAAATTTAACTTTAGTTCCGGCTCCAGTTTCATTGTCAACAGTAGTATCTGATTACGCGGCATCATGTTGTACTGAATTTCAAACGGAAAACGAAAGAAATTCTTTGTCACAAGCACAACTCAATGATTGGATAAGGGATTTGGAATTGTCAAAGGAAAAGGCCGAACTACACGCCTCTCGAATGCAACAATTTAAATTTGTTTCATCCGATGTTAAGGTAACATATTATAGAACTCGTCACGAAGAATTTTCCAAGCACTATACGAAGGAGGACAGTGTTTGTTACTGCAAAGACATTGCTGGTCTATTCAAACAATTTGGTGAACCATATGATTCAAAAGAGTGGCGATTGTTCATAGACGGCAATAAATTAAGTTTAAAGGCCGTATTATTGCATATTGGCAACCAAAAGCCATCTATCCCGATCGCGCATGCAGTAAATACGAAGGAAACATATGAGATAATGCAAAAATTGATCAAGTTAATCAAATACGAAGAACATGATTGGAAAATATGTGCCGATCTTAAAATCGTTGGAATGCTATGTGGTCTACAAAGTGGATACACAAAATACTGTTGCTTTCTATGCAAATGGGATAGCCGAGCTCGTCAAGACCACTACATCATAAAGGATTGGCCAGAACGAATCGAGTTACAAGTTGGGGTAGATAACATAAAATACTCTCCACTTATAAAGAAGGAAAAAATAATTCTACCTCCGCTCCACATCAAGCTCGGCCTTATCAAAAACTTTGTGAAGGCTTTGGACAAAGAAGGCGAAGCTTTTCATCATTTGAAGACAATCTTCCCAGAGATTTCAGAAGCAAAAATAAAGGAAGGGATTTTTGTGGGACCGCAAATAAGGAAAATGATGACCAATAACCATTTCAAAGAACTATTGTCACCAGTGGAGGCAGCAGCGTGGGATTCTTTTGAAAAGGTCGTTACTTCTTTTTTAGGCAAACACAAAAGTCCTAACTACGAGATGATAGTAAACTAACTACGAGATAGGGTAAATAAAAAAACATATTATAATAAATTATATATTACATAAATTTACATGAGAATATATAGCCATAAATCTGAATTCATCGTCCAGTTCCGAACAAACAAGAACGGGAAAAATATAAACAAAAAATTTGTTCTGAATTGAAAGATAAATCCAGCCTAAGAAAATTATATACTAATGTGTCACTTATGTATTTATCTAATTTACTTTTTTATTTTCTTTCAGGAGTAAATATGTCTTTAAAAATTCATTTCTTACACTCCCACTTAAATTTTTTCCCGCAAAATCTTGGCGACGAAAGTGACGAGCATGGCGAAAGGTTTCACCAGCAAATGAAAGTGATTGAAAGTCGGTATCAAGGATTCTGGGATGTCGCTATGATGGGCGACTACTGTTGGTTTCTCATAAGAGAAACCGATCCTAATCTAAATAAGCGTCAAAACAAGACACATAACTTTTTCAATTATAAAATAAGATCATAGAGTTAAGACAGAACCATATGTACATATGCTATTATTTGTAGGGTACTTAAGTATTAAATGGATATATTTACTTGAATGCTTATAACTTTTGTATTAGTTCATCGATTTTGTTCACTGATAGCTTATTTTTTTTGTAATAAAACAGAGCTTAGAGGGGGGAAAAAATATCTGCAAAAAAACAAAACGTTTTCGAGATGCTTCCTCGCAAAGTACAAATTTTTTTATATTTTTACAAAAAAAATTTAAAAAATCCGTAATGATTGTTCAATATTTTTGAATCTGCAGGACATAGCAAAAAGTGTTGTATGTACTGATTATAGTAAATTTTATAAGCTTTCAAATTTTTCAAACCGTCTTGGAAGAGCTCAGTTTGTTCTTGAGATATACACGATTAAGTGGATCCATCTTTTTTGTTTTTTGAAATAACGGTAAATCGTAAATATCTCAAAAACGGTACCATTCAAGTAAAAATAACCTTGATTTTCGGAATTAGGAGGTGATTTTACATAGGAATTTCACTATGGCGTCTCTGGTGCAGAAAAAAAGTTGGAATTTGTGATCCAGTGTAATTAACCAGTCTGGCAATACCACCAGATTACTAGCGAGTATACACACATTTTTGCAATTGTCATTATTATTAGTTGTTCTGAAGATATAGAAATAAAAAGTTAGATTATTAACGCGTGCTTTTCTAATTCAAGATAGAATAATCCAGAACACCCTTATAAGAGACATTTATTGAAATATTCTGGAGGAAGCGGATTCCGAAGATGAAAATTTAAATAAAAAAAATCAACAATGTACCTATGTATTAAAAAAAAATATTATTTACTTAACAATGATGAAATTTTCCCCAATAAATAACAATATAACGGAATAAAATGTTTAATTCCTTTGTTGCATCATCTTCTACTAATTGAAATCTTCCAGAAGCCATGTATATTTACATATATATATTACATCGATTTTTATTAAAAACTATTCACTTGACTTAATCTTGAAAAAACGGAATGGATGTGAAAAAGTATACATATGTCAGTCGAAAATTGATAACATTGTTATTACGTTGCATATGTTTGCTTAAATATTTGGTTTTTAGTATGAGTTTCATAAAACAATAGATATTGGCTCAACTTATATCCAAACGTTAAGAAAAATCACAGACATTCAGTGCGAAATCAGCTCGATGATTATGAAATTGTCCGTTCTTGAAAAACTCGTACTTCCTCCGACTATTCCCGAAATTAATACATCGTGGCTACCAAAATTATTGCCCGGCGCCCCGGACAGCCTTTGTCTTCTGAAGCAATCGACGATCACACCTTATCGCCACGAAAGCTTCAGCGTTGTCTTAATAGGAACCATCTGGCTGGGCGAACCAGCCCTGGCAAAGAGTTACCAAAATTTGACGGGAAGCCAGAGGAATGGCCTTAATTTTTGTCAACCTACCAACAGACAACGGAAATGTGCGATTTTTCCGATGTAGAAAACCTATTTCGTCTGCGACAAGCTTTAGAGGGAGCCGCACGAAATTCTGTTAGAGGTATTTATCCAAAGATCAATATAAACCGCAACACATGTATTATCATAGAAGTTTATTAAAAGACTAAATCAAAGTTCAAGAATCAAAAGTACAATGGAAAGTGTATGTATGTAAAACAATACAGAGTTGCATGTAATTGTATAAACGATTCGTGTTGTAACTAGAAACCGATTACTTTTAACACTCTACCTCAACACGAATATATTTTACTGTAAACCTAAATGTTATTGATGGATTTTTGACAGATCTGTTTTATCATCAGAACTGCCTTTCCGTGTGCTCTCGGTTTTTGTTATTGCTGTCAAAAATCCATCATGATCACACTACTAAGTGTCAAATGGCGGAAGTGGTTCATGCATATGGTAAAAATAAGAATAGAACTAGGAGTTTAGATGACATCAAAACCAGCGTATTGTTAGCTTAAGGGTTAGCAATGCGTGCCAAAATTTCTCTGATGAGTGAAGTCTAGCAGCTTCCGAAATGGATCTATAAGAAAAGCTATGGCAGTTGTCTCTAAACATTTTTCCTACTCTATTCAATCCAAAAAACTTTTAATAATTAATTAAAATGATTATTAATAAATAAAAACAATAATAATTTTAATAAAAAATTCCAAAAGTGAAAAATTATTATTCTTGGCCTTGAGCTCGTTTCATGAATACTTGAAAATGTACAGGCCGTAAATCAACAAAAAATTGTTGGTATAAAAAAGCAATAACAAAAACCGAGAGCACACGGAAAGGCAGTTCTGATGATAAAACAGATCTGTCAAAAATCCATCATGATCACACTACTAACTGTCAAATGGCGGAAGTGGTTCATGCATATGGTAAAAATAAGAATAGAACTAGGAGTTTAGATGACATCAAAACCAGCGTATTGTTAGCTTAATGGTTAGCAATGCGTGCCAAAATTTCTCTGATGAGTGAAGTCTAGCAGCTTCCGAAATGGATCTATAAGAAAAGCTATGGCAGTTGTCTCTAAACATTTTTCCTACTCTATTCAATCCAAAAAACTTTTAATAATTAATTAAAATGATTATTAATAAATAAAAACAATAATAATTTTCATAAAAAAAATTCCAAAAGTGAAAAATTATTATTCTTGGCCTTGAGCTCGTTTCATGAATACTTGAAAATGTACAGGCCGTAAATCAACAAAAAATTGTTGGTATAAAAAAGCAATAACAAAAACCGAGAGCACACGGAAAGGCAGTTCTGATGATAAAACAGATCTGTCAAAAATCCATCATGATCACACTACTAACTGTCAAATGGCGGAAGTGGTTCATGCATATGGTAAAAATAAGAATCGAACTAGGAGTTTAGATGAGATCAAAACCAGCGTATTGTTAGCTTAATGGTTAGCAATGCGTGCCAAAATTTCTCTGATGAGTGAAGTCTAGCAGCTTCCGAAATGGATCTATAAGAAAAGCTATGGCAGTTGTCTCTAAACATTTTTCCTACTCTATTCAATCCAAAAAACTTTTAATAATTAATTAAAATGATTATTAATAAATAAAAACAATAATAATTTTCATAAAAAATTCCAAAAGTGAAAAATTATTATTCTTGGCCTTGAGCTCGTTTCATGAATACTTGTAAACCTAAATGTTTTACAAATTTTTCATGTTTACATTTGTTTAAATTTTTAGTGAGTACATCAGCAATCATATAATTTGTACAAGTATATTTTAAATCAATTTGTTTATTTAAAAATGCTTCTCTTACGAAATGATACTTTATATCGATATGTTTGCTTCTTGAGTGATAAACAGGATTTTTTGACAACTGTTGAGCACTCAAGTTGTCACCGTAAATTGTGATGTAATCTTTATGTTCATTAATACCAATATCTATCATCAGATTTTTAAGGTATACTGCTTCTTTAGTTGCCGTTGCCAACGCCATGTATTCTGCCTCTGTACTGCTGAGAGCCACCGTACTCTGTCGTTTCGACTCCCACGATATCGCACTGCCACCATAGAAAAACACATACCCTGTATACGACTTGCGGTCGAAAGTATTGTTACCCCAATCGGCATCCACAAAACCTTCGATAGGCTTACCTGTGGATCTATACACTAATTTGTAGTTCGCTGCTGTGGCCAAATAACGTAAGATATGCTTAATAGCTGACTCGTGCTCTTTATGTGGATTATTGTTACGCTCTGCCAACTTGGAAATTGAATGTATTATATCTGGCCTTGTTGAGATTGCAAGGTACATCAGCGCACCAACAACAGACTGATACTTTTTGACATCAGCCTTAAGACATTGTTCGTTTGTACATCCGACTTGAAAACCTGCGTCGAGAGGAGTTGTTGCAGGTCTACAATTCATCATACCAAACTCTTCCAATAGATTGTTTATGTACTGCGTTTGCCCAACAAATATACTACCTGTCTCGTCATCGCGTGTGATCTCCATCCCCAAAAAGTACGAAATAGGGCCCTTATCGACGCATTCAAAGTTATAGGATATCTGTTCTTTGATAGTATACAGATCATCCTTACTTTGACAACTGATGATGAGATCATCAACATATACTGCAATGAGGCATAAATTGCCTTGGCGATACATCTTATACAGGCATCTCTCGTTGTAGCTTGCCATAAAACCAATCCGCTTTAAAACGTTATCAAGTTTAACATTCCATTCTCTTCCAGATTGCTTAAGACCGTATATCGCCTTATTCAGTTTGAGCACTCGATCTGGAAACTGCGTATCTGTGAATTGCTCAGGTTGCTTCATAAACACTACATCGTGTAGCTCGCTATTAAGATAAGCGCTGCAAACATCCATCTGGTGTGTATACATTTTATATTCTGCCGCAATCGCTAAAACTAATCGAATTGTGGAATAACGCACTACTGGCGAAAAAGTGTCGGTGTAGTTCACACCATACTGTTGACTGCAACCTTTGGCTACCAACCGTGCCTTAAACCTTTCAACATTACCGCTTTTATTGCGTTTCACGGTAAAAACCCACCTGGAGCCGACTGCTCTTTCACCACTTGGTAAGTCTACTAATTGCCACGTTTTGTTACGCACTAGAGCATCGTACTCAGCTTGCATGGCTTGCTTCCATTCGATCGAATGCTCACTGGCTACAGCTTCGGAAACGCTTTGCGGGATTTTTATGTCACATATATTTTGCATAGCATTCACAGCCCTACTAGACAGGTACCAGTTAAATGGTTGGCCTCGGCCTGACTTGCGTTTGCGTTATTTTTGCTTATTTTTCTCAATTAGTTTCTGAAGAGCAGTGTGCCAAATCTAACCATGTGTTTGCTGTCCGTGTGCACACGTACAGTATACGGCATCCCTTTCTTGCGCATGTAAAACCACAACTGTCTGCACTCTTCACTCTCATTATCCGTAATGAAAAGTTGGGTTAGCGCTAACAGTCAGGTATAATGCAAACGCACGCAATCGCTAATGGTTATGAGTACGGCAAACATGCGCCAGGCCTAATGGTTATAAATAATGGAAACTTCATATACAGCTAACAATGAAAATACAATTGGGTTTATTATTAGATTTGGTTTTTAATGTTTAATATAATTTAAAATTACACAATTTTCACGTTCACAACAGTCAATTAGATCTATAAATACATATTTATACCACTAAACATTTAGAAAATATAATTTCACTCCATTTGCCGCAAGTTGAAAATTCCTTTGCTCGTCCATCTGAAAATACGAAAATTTTTGTGCATAAAAATATAAACCAGGACTTTACTTGTTTAATAACAATAATAACCACTATATACTTGCCTTATCTAGGCGTATTACTTGCAATTTCTTTGCAAAACTCCTTATTAAATATTTTATAAATTTTTTTACGACGCACTAACATTTCGCTCACAATACCAAAGAAGAAGATACACAAAGAAAAAAAAAACTTCTCAGAAGGCTTTGTGTGTGTTAGTAATTTACAATTTTCGCTTGCATGTATTAGTGAGTGTGGTTAGGTCCGTCTAGTAGGGAGTATTATATATTTTTCGTGGACGACCAGGTTTGCCATTTCTTATAATTTTCGGCCTACCTCGCCCAACCTGCGCCGGGGACTCATCCTTAATTGGAGATTCACATAAATTGTTTTTATCAATAAAATTATTTTTAACAACGCAATCAGAGTCGCCTAAATTCTTAGGTTTTACACATTGTTCGTCGCTTTGTACTGAATCTTCTTCACTGATAGCTTCTCCGTTTTTGTCACTCGCACTTTTATGTTCATTTTCATTTAAAAGCAGATCAGTGACATTAACTTGTTCATTGTTTTTAGGTGCCAAGAATATGACATCCCGCTTCTCAACTATAGTTCGTTGCTCGTGGTCATAGGAGTATCCGACCATAATGTATTTTTTACCTTTCGCACTAAATTTAATACGAGTCTTTTTATTCAATGCTACAACTTCTGACCCAAATGTCCTCAAAAAATTTACATTAGGCTTCTTACCGGTCCACGCTTCATATGGTGTTTTACTTTCCAACGCTTTCGTCGGCGAGCGGTTTCTTAAAAATACTGCGGTTGCCACTGCTTCGGCCCACAAAAATTCACTTTGCCCACTTTGATGCAACATAGTTCTCGCCATCTCAACTATAGTGCGATTCACCCTCTCAGCAACGCCGTTTTGCTGTGGCGAATATGGCACTGTCAATTGTCTTTTTATTTCCGACTCTTTTAATAATTTATCAAATTCTTTATTAACGAATTCGCGCCCGTTATCGCTTCTTATTATTTTGATTTTCTTTTCAGTTTGACGCTCTACTAACGATTTGAATATTACAAACTTGTCGAGCACTTCATCTTTTGTTTTTAAGAAGTAAACAAATATTCGTCTTGTTTTATCGTCTATAAATGTCAAAAAATAACGCGCACCTCCAAGAGACGGTTTGCTAAAAGGGCCACATACGTCCGTATGTATTATTGATAATGTTTCTTTTGCTCGCGTTTCACTGCATTGAGGAAATGGTTTAGCACTAATTTTGCATTTTGCACATATCTCACACTTAATGTCTTTGCCAAAGCTTACTTTGTCCATACCGCGTACCATATTTTTATTTATTATTTCTTGTAAACTACCGTAGTTTAAGCGTCCATATCGTTCGTGCCACGAAATTGCTTTTTGATTTGACACATTGAAACACTTGTTTTGATAACTTCGAAATATAAAAAGCTTATTTACTTTTGCTGCTTCTAAAATTATATTGTTTCCTTTCTCTATTTTTGCACAGTTTTCGTTAAAACTCACTCTCAACCCATTTTCTACCGCTCTTGCTACTGACATAAAATTACCACACATATTTGGTACATAGAGAACGTTTTGAAGCGTAATGTCACTCTTTTTCGATGTTATGCAAACGTCTCCAATACCTTCAGAAAATAGATAATTTTCTCCCGCTAAGGTAATTTTCTCTTTGTGATCACGAAGAGACAAAAACATGCTTCGATTACTGCACATGTGTGCTGTCGCGCCACTGTCAAGTAGCCATACCGAATTATCAAAATTATGTTCGTCCGCTGCTGCTAGCACAGTATAAGAATGTTCGTTTCTTTTTTGTTCGTTCCTGTTCAGCTTTGATGTGCAATTTACAGCATAGTGACCGCGCTGCCCGCACTTGAAACATTTGATATACTGCATATTTTTACCACGACTTTTCGTTGGATTTTTCTTATTTTCGCCGTTCTTCCCAAATGCAGCAAATGCTTGCGTTTCCCCTTCGAATTCAGGAGAAGCGTTTACCGTTTGACTTTTTCGTTCGAATTCTTCTAGAAGCTTTACTTTTAATGTAGTTAACGATGGCAATGAATCTCTTGTTTCAATTGCAATAACAAAATGCTCATACTTTTGCGGTAAACTTGAAAGCAAAATTATAGACACTAATTCGTCTTTTATTTCGATACCTACTTCACACAATTTCTCAACGATGGCTGTAAAGTCATTTAAATACTGCAACATACTTTCACTGTCCCTTAATTTCATATTCACAAGTTTTTTGTACAAGGAAACTTTGTGCACAGGCCCGCTTGGCCGATGCACTTTTTCTAGAGCCTTCCATGACTCTGTAGATGTTTTGCAGTGTTTTATATGACTAAGTCGTGATGCTTTAACACTCAGAGTTATTGTGGCCAATGCTTTTTCATCTAGCGCACCCCAATCAGCAGGGACTGCGGCCGCACCTTTAACACTTTTTTCACTCACTATATTCCATAGCCCGGCATGGATAAAAACGCTTCTCATCTGTACGCGCCATGAATCGTAGTTTTTTTCGTCTAATTCATCGATCTGATAGAGCGAGTTCATTTTGATATATTTTGCCGTACGCGACGTTTTTCACTAACATAAACTTTTACTTTATAGTTTTTACTAGCGACACACGCTTTACGAGTCTTTAAGTCCGCTTAGCCCAAAACGATTCCTGGGCCCATAACCTATGTTAGAGGTATTTATCCAAAGATCAATATAAACCGCAACACATGTATTATCATAGAAGTTTATTAAAAGACTAAATCAAAGTTCAAGAATCAAAAGTACAATGGAAAGTGTATGTATGTAAAACAATACAGAGTTGCATGTAATTGTATAAACGATTCGTGTTGTAACTAGAAACCGATTACTTTTAACAAATTCAATAAAAAATATCTCATTATATTCATCCTGTATTCCCCAGATACTCGACACTCTTAAGATTATCATCGCCGTACTACTATCCATAACACTATACGACAAAATCAACTTTTTTTCTGGCTATTAGACCAAACCAATTTTTTCGAAGAGATTGAGACAAAAAAAATATGCAGTGTTTCAAAATTGAAAAATAAAAAATGTGGGTGTGATCCGCCTTATTTTCGAACTCGACTGGTATACATTTTTTTTTTTTGAAAGCTTATGTAGCAAATGTTATAAGGGGTCAAAGGTCATATCCATTTTTTTCCAACCGATTTCGAAAATCTTCATAGCGTTGTAAAGGTGATTGAATTCCCTTTCTTTTGATATGCCCACCTTTATCCTCTTTTAAATAAAAATTTTATGAAAAAACACTTTAAAGAAAAAAATGCCAAAAAAAAAATGTTTTAAGTAGTATGTTTCGAACTTTTGTCACCGATTTCGAAACCTTCACGCTGTTATATAGGTGCTTGAATTCCCTTGCCTTTGATATGCACAGCTTTATGGTCGATGAATGAAAATTTTATAAAAACAACACTTAAAAAAATACCAAAAAAACTAAAATATTTAAACACATACTTTTATCCACTGTGCATACCAACAATTGCAATTGATGCCGGTCAAGTGTGCCGTGATTTTAAAGTTTGTAAATGCGGACATTGATATTTAGTATTAAATCAATCGCATCCGATTTTACTACGAGTTAATACTAGCAGCTTTTTAATTAAAATAAGGGCGATAAAGTATGTTAAGCAATTCTGCAATCGAATTTTTGTTTTGTTTGTGCTAAATTTAATATAAAAACAAGCTTGGTTAATATAATTCCAGTTGTGGAATTAATTTATAAAGATTATTTTGATCAGCCGATTATCAAAGGTGAGTCTTGCGTTCCCAACAAGATATGTAGAACCTGTTATAACCATTTACAACAGTGGTGGAAGAAAGAAATTGAGCAATTGCCGTTTGGAGTTCCTCCAATTTGGTATAAACCAGGTAATTACATAGTGAGAGTAGTTGTTTTTATGAGTATGATCCATAAATATGTTTCTACTTAGATGTACATAACATAAATACATGTCACGTTTGCTTAAACCAGCATTGAAAGTTTGTATGTGCGGTTACCAAGACCACATAGTGACAGTATCCCTGCACATCCCCGAAGAAGCCCTCATCAGGAAACACTGAGTGCAATATCCGTCAATATGCCTATCGAATGTGATGAGACATATATTCCGTCAGAAGCTACGGGCCTTGTGAGGCTTATTATACAAGAACAGTTAGATGGACTGGTGAGAAAGCTTTCGCTATCAAAAACGCAATCAGAGGAATCAGCCACATTTATGAAGAGTGGTAACCACTTGGCACAAGATGTTAGAGCTTCGGGCTATCGTAACAGGCAATCATCTATCCAAAAATATTTTACAGTAAATGATTCTAACTCTTTTGTTTGGTGTGCCTACATTAATGAATTTGGCTATGAACGTGTTATAAATTGAATTAAACAAAACTAATTAAACAATAAAAAATCTGTATTTTGAAATATGTTTTTGCATCATGCGCTAAGATATGCATATCAAAGGCAAGGGAATTCAAGCACCTATATAACAGCATGAAGGTTTTCGAAATCGGTGACAAAAAGTTCGAAATATACTACTTAAAACCTTTTTTTGGGCATTTTTTTCTTTAAAGTGATTTTTCATAAAATTTTTATTTAAAAAATGATAAAGGTGGGCATATCAAAAGAAAGGGAATTCAATCACATTTACACCGCTATGAAGATTTTCGAAATCGGTTGGAAAAAGATGGATATATTCGACTTTTAATTTTTTCGAAAATCTGACCTTTGACCCCTTATAACATTTGCTACTAAGCTTTCAAAGCTTAGCTTAAAGCTTTCAAAAAAAAATGTATACCAGTCGAGTTCGAAAATAAGGCGGATCACACCCACATTTTTTATTTTAAAATTTTTTAAACAGTGCTAACTCCGAAAAATGGCGTATACATATTTTTTTCTTGTCTCAATCTTTTCGAAAAAATTGGTTTGGTCTAATACCCAGCCGGGTGCTGTACAGTGTAATTCGTGAAATACCAGTGGTTAAAGAGAACCGACTAGATGCTCTGGTCGACTTGGCATCACCTGAACAATTCAGAGTTAGAGCAGGAGTTAGTTATCAAGTTACCAGGGTTACTGGCAGCTTTTTGGGGTATGGAGAAGCTGAAGTTGGCTTCATGTAACCTTGAGAGTTTCGCTGACTGGCTGTTCCAACTAGACCAAGGGGAGTACAGCGTACTCGTGCCCGGCACCACCTCGAAGTCTTCAGCAAACCGCGGCTACTAGAATGCGCATGCGAGTAACGATAAGAATAGGTCATGTATCGTCTGCCAAGAAAATTGTTAATCCCCAGTGAATGCTATAAATTTACCACTGCAGACAGCACAAGGTGCACCATAGACTGCATTACTCATCTACATTCCATATGCTCGTCAACTTACTTACTTCATAACCAACAATCACCGCCGGACATGTCATCAAATATTTACCGTGAGCCGAATACTTACCATTGCGAACCTGATTCCATTCTATTTCGCGTCTTGTCCGTAACACTAAACAATGGCAACAAAAGACACCTTCTTCGATGAGGGTTCTTCGCTAACGCTCATGGACGCCAACCTGCAGGAGAAATTACAGTTAATGGGCACACCACAGCCTCTATGTTCAAATGGACTGCAAACACAAACCGGTACGAAGATGGCCTAAAAGTCTCTGGAGCTAACGCTAAAAGGCGTGTCGTACTGAGAGACATTCACACGGTTAAGGGGCTTGAGTTGCCAACGCAAACTATCGACGCAGGACAGTTGCAGACCGAATATAAATGCTTTAAAGGCTTACCACTGACCTCTTAGGTGGATGATACTCCAAAGCTATTAATTGGTCTCAACAATAGTCGTCTAAGGCGGCCTGCGGTCTCGTGCGGGAAATGACAACGAAGCAATTGCCGAGAAGACACGGCTAAGATGGACCCTAAAAGGGGTCACCGGGAAGCAGAAACTACGCTCGGGTTACAACGCATTTCATTTGTGCGACTGCGATACGGCAGCTAACGCAGAACTTCTGCAAGTAGTCAAGGATTATGTATGCTTGGATAACCTCGAAGTCACCCCCAAATTGACCAGCCTGATGTCTAAAGAGGAAGAACAAGCCATCGAACAATTTAAGTATACCACCGGCCTTGTTTGGAAATATGCCCCCACCACTTTGCCGGATAGCCTAGCATCTGCTTTTCGAAGAGCGAAGTGTGTGCAAGGGAAACTCATGCGTAAGTCCAAGCTAGCAGAGATGCTATCAGCCAAGTTTACGGCTTATGTGGAAAACGACTGAGCTAAGCCTTTACAAACTGGAGCTTTGATGGATAAAGGGGGCTGGTACTTGCCGATTTTTCTTGTACGCAAACCAAACAAGCCGCAGAAAGTACGCATCGTGTGAGAGGCCGCTGCTAAAACAAACGTTTTTTTGTAGTTTCCGCCAGTAGCTATGGAGCTTTCGGTTTTTGTGATGACCGTGAGGACTTTCGGGGCTACGTGCTCACCTAGCTGCGAACAGTATGTGAAGAACCCTTATGCCAAAGAATTCCGCAGTAGCCATCCGAGGGCCGTGGAGTGTATTGTCAACAACCACTACGTCGGTAACCTGCTAGGCAGTGTCGACACGGAAGAGGAGGCTATTCAACTGGCAAGGGCGGTAAGATTTGTTCATAAATAAGGCGGATTTCATATTTGGAACTGGCGCTCAAACTCCGAAGCAGTACTGCGGGCCGTCAACGATGCATTAATTTTGATCTCCGACCAAGATATGTCTGCAGAAAAGATTTTAGGCCTCTGGTGGCCAACTAAAGAAGACTGTTTCACTTTCCGGGTTGACCCACAAAACAAGTACAAAGGCTTGCTGTCGAATGGGTGGTGCCCTACAAAAAGAGAGTTTTTAAGCATTGTCATGAGCATCTTTGATCCTTTGGGGTTTCTCAGCTGTTACGTTATATATGCGAAAATACTGTTGGAGATGTCGTATCTGAGTGAGCATTGGTGGAAATGATTGAATATGTCGAATATAAGTATTCATCGGTAGTAATAAACGTTGGCTTGAGGCGATCCATAGATACGTTAACCACTTTATTTCGTGCTCTTATTTTGTAATATTTTGAGTTATGGTCCTCGACGTTAAATGGGCCATCGTATGATCGTGTGAGCGCTGGTTTAGCGGTGTCATTTCGGACAAAGACGTGCGTTGCATGTACTAAGGCAGGATGTACAAAAACTTTCCTTTTTTGTGATGTGCTGTATTGGTTGGCTGAATGTCGCCTGGAATTCTTAGTGTTGTACCGAAGACGAGTTGTGCGGGAGTAGCACCGACTTCTGCCTTATAAGCCGATCGCAAACCAAGAAGAATTTTTGGAAGTTCGCGAGACCAACTTGACGGGTTTTTAGTACACATAATTGACGCTTTCAAGGTGCGGTAGAACCGCTCTACAATTCCGTTTGCTTGTGGGTGGTAGGCTGTTGTACGGAGATGTGTGATGCCCAAAACTCTTAATAGTTCGTGGAAGAGTAGCGATTCAAATTGTCTACCCTGGTAGGTGGTGATGCGCAGAGGTATGCCGTATTGCTTTATCCACCCTTCGATTAATGCGGGTGCGACTGTATCACCTTGTGATCGTGAGGCAATATTTAAAATCGTTACAAGGTGGAAGCGGTCCGGTCAAATCTATGTTAATATGCTCGAACCTTTGTGAAGGGAGACAAAACCTGGATAGTGGCGCGGAAGTGTGTGTTCCAGTTTTTGCACCTTGACATTGTATACAATATTGCACAAATTACCCGATATCGTGGTCCATTTTGTTCCACACGAACCTCTGTTTGATTAACTTTGCTGTGGCTTTTCTTCCTCGGTGTGAAATGTTGTGGAACTTTTCTATTACTGATGCTCGGCTTGCTTGTGGAATAAATGGTCTCGCAACTGCACTAGAAACATCACAGATGATTGCTGTCTTTGTGTGTCGAAGTTGAATCGTTTTAAGGTGTAAAGACGTTGAGCTTGATTCGATCAACTTTTGCAGCTTTTCACAAGACTTTTGTTTTTGAGCGATGTCTTCATAATCGATTACTGCGTTGTTGAGCTGTAGAGCGTTGATACGTGAAAGGGTATCAGCTGTTGTATTACCGCGCCGGGCAGATTAATAATTTTTATGCAAATTGTCCGATGTAGTCTAGTTGACGAACTTGTCTTGGTGATGCCTTATCATTTCTCTGCGAAAAGACGAAGGTAAGCGGTTTGTGGTCGGTTGCTATAGTAAAGTTACTACTGCGCAAAAGTAATCCTCCTATCAGAAAATGCTATAAATTTTGCGATTGGCCCCTAAAGTCAGTTCTGTTTTGACATTTGTGTAGTAAACACATGCGAAATACACGTTAATAAACAATGTTACGCTACACTGCTCCAGAACGCGGAATATTGCTGACTATTTATTTCACCAATAATCGGTCGGTGAAAAACGGTTGCTGCGCAAAAGTAATCCTCCTATCAGAAAATGCTATAAATTTTGAGATTGGCTTCTAAAGTCAGTTCTGTTTTGACATTTGTGTAGTAAACACATGCGAAATACACGGTAATAAACAATGTTACGCTACACTGCTCCAGAACGCGGAATATTGCTATTTATTTGACCAATAATCGGTCGGGGCCAAACGGTTACTGTGAATGGTGAGCGCTACAGAGCAATGATCAACGAGTTCTTTTTGCCGCAACTTGATGAATTGGGATTGGAAAACATGTGGTTCCAACAAGACGGTGCAACAGCACACACTGCACGTGCCACAACCGATATGCTGAACATCGGAAGCTTACTTTTGCGCCACCTTGTATAAATAATTTATTTTGTTGTGTTGACCTTACAGGGCCGTGGATCTACATACAAGACAAACGACAACAACAGATCAGAACGAAAATCGACACTGATGATGGCACAACGCCGAAACCGGTTTGTCTCAAAACCAAATTTGACAAGGGATGACGAAAAATCGTTCCAATATACATCAAAAACAACAAAACAAAATAAAAGTTTCTAGAAATATTATAGCAAGCAAAAAACGTGCACGTACTTGTGCGATTCGCAGATTTCTACTATTTGGAGTTGCGTAAATCGAAGAGTCCGGGGTCACCAATAAAGTTATTTGCTAACTATTTATTGATATATAATATATTTCAAAGACAAAAATTACTTAGAAGATAGTAAAAGATCAAGTAGTTTGCTGAAAAATGCACGATGGCTGCTCGACAACGAAGATGAGAAAAAGTAATAAAAATTGTGTGAAGGTTGCCATGTGATGGTTGCAATAGTTTGTTGGGAAATATTTGTGTTGGGTTGAGCCAATGTTGCCACAGACCTTATTAATACCACGATGTTACTTTACGCGTCTGGAAAAAGAGCCCGAGCTGGAGATGCACATATCCATTGACGCTAGTGAGAACGCTTATACAGCCACATGTTATCTTCGAAACCACTACAAAGGAAACGTCTACTGTACGCTAGTGGGCAGTAAGGCAAAATGGGCACCTCTAAAAATGCTTTATATTACCCGACCGGAGCTGCAGGCCGCCGTATTGGGTGTCAGATTAGCTGCAGGCGTTCTTGATTCGCATATACGAATTCGACGTCAGATCTTCTAGACCGATTCTATCACCGTCTTAGCCTGGATCCGTTCTGGTCATCGACAGAGTTAGCGAAATATTCATAGCGGTTCTGAACAGAAATTTCATGGGAGATTCCTCCCATTTCCCATTACTGCAATCATGAACGCATATTTTTTGGGAATTGTTTTTCTTTTCCCATCTCTCCTTATCACAAACAAACTTCGAAAAATCGAAGATGTATTTAGGAAGAAAAGTAGGTATTCTAAACGTAGAAAAAATGGAAGAAACATTTCGTCAAAAATTTTTAAGGGTGTTAATAGAAGTTTTTTTTTGCTTATCAATGACAGTAGTAAACTATAGTAAGGAATGTTTAATTCTTTACTTTGCCTACCTATTTGTGAAAAATTTCTCTATGGGTACCAAAAAACCCTGGCTGCGGGGTAGCTCCATTTTCTCTTGTTACGGGCTGGTATCGAACCCAACCCGGACCAAGAGATTGGATCTGATGCGTCTGCTGGAAGAAAATGTATATTAAACGGTCGCCGGAAGAATGCCAGAAATTCGACCAAATTTCCTGCGGAAGCAGCAGCTCTGGGAAGAGAACGTGACTAAGTGAGACTTCTCAATCCCGCAGACCTCAGAACTAAAGATCTCCATGCGAAAATCCGACAGACGGTCAATATCTAAAAGCTGACCAAGTGGAAGCAACACCTAGAGGCATGCAACCTCTCCGGCGGTGCCGGCAAATTATGGTCAACAGTCAAGGCCCTATTAAATCCGACCAAATACAATGACAAAATCGCCATTACATTTGGTGACAGTGTCAAATCGGACCCCAGGCGATGCGCGAGATCTTGCTGACAGCAGTTTATAATGCATCCACCTACTGACAGGGCCAAAAGACGATTCATCCGTCGGGCGCATAAACACAAACACAACACAGCGCCCATTGTCGTCTCCGTCGCCGAGGCCAAGGAAGCCATAATGAAGACCACGCTCCCAAAATCAATCGTGCCTGAATGTACTGCCATGAAGATGTAGAAACACCCAGGCCACGAGGGGCAGAGTTATTTGGCGGCTCTCTTTAACCTCTTGCTAACCACTTTCGTCATTCCACACTAAAACCAGGAAAGCGGCAAACCAAGGAGAACCATATCGTCTCATATCTCTTCCGTAGCCGGTTGCGAAGTTATTGGAGACCATTCTGCTCCTGTATTACACTGCAAACTTGCACTAGGCCGGGTTTTCCGTAAGACCCCAGGTTCGATCCTAAATATGAGGCGTATTCCAAGGTATTTATGTGCAGAACACCTTTCCGCGTAGCCGGCCTTCGACCGCGTTTCAAAAAAATAACCCTCAGCCGGTCCAGCACCGGGTACGCGATCCCCAGTATTTCTGCGAAGAACACACTTCTACAGTTTTCAGTATACCCTACATCTGTGTCTACAACAACCACTTGAAAATGAAAGAAAATTTTCAACTTTAATTGCAAACATCTCTTTACAGAAATAAAAAAGCAAAATTCGTTATCGGATTATTGTTACCGAGGTCAAAACTCGTCTTTTGCCTCGCCTGACATTTTTAGACGATTTTAGTATTAGTCTTCTAAAGGAAATAAATACCTTTGGCCGAACGCCGACCTGGTTTCCGGAAGTCACACAGCCCAACATCTGCCTTGCATGCCATATCGATAAAATATTGTTTTATCAACATCCTCCTAACCATAGGACGGTGCTCGTGGCAATAGACTTTTCAGCGGGTTAGGGGTTTAGAATATGGCCGAGGTAGGCATACCGGTCGTAAGAGGCGACTAAAATATATAACGGTAATTCCGTGCAATTTGATAGTAGATCTACGGATATTATGCCTCTTATCAACGATCTTCTCCTTCTTTACGTAAGGAGGGGTGGCATGACCTGGAAGGTTGCACTGGTAATACCAACTCCCTCCCGCTATAGTCGGGCACTTACCGCAAGGTAGTACTCATAGTACTCTAGACGGGATCAGGCTTAAAAAACGCTGTATCACCTCCACCACTATTGTCGGCACCCTTTCGCCACCAATTTTATTTAAAACATAATTTAATTTACATTAAACTTCAACATTTTTACTAAATAGTTAATTCTTAATAATGTAAACAAAAGTTTTTCCAACATTTGTTCACATTTTTAAACCTTTAAATTTTTAACTAATAATTAAAATCGACGTTAAAGTGACGGAGTTATGGCGAATAATTCATCTTCTTTTTTGTAATTTTTTTTAACGAAATATTAAATAACCTCCTGATATCACAATATGAGTCAATAGCCTATTTCTTTGTAAACATTTTGACACTTTCCGGATTATAATCTGTAAAAAAATGGCAATTTTGAACCACTATAGTAATATCTAAATGTTTTTCACTGTTTTTAAGAATAAATTGTCAAGCTTTGCTTATACTATCAATATTTTGTTAGACATTTAAAGGGATGAGTATTTTAGTTTTGCAAAAAAAATAAGCAATGAGTAATAACGTGCGACATATAAGTGCAAAAACCCACTAACCCAAATAAGTTCTGTTATATGTGTGGAAAGGTATATTTTTTTACATCATCTGGAAATTTTACCGATGACTGCAAACTGTATATTATAATATTGTTCCGCAAAGCATTTGCGAACCATGGACACCGAATGTTTTGTGTAATACTTGCAGAACAAGCTAAAGTACCTGGAAGTCTGGTGTAAAATAAGTGCGAGTTTCCGGTACTAATTTTTTAATTTATTTGGCTACTTGATTCACGATAGTCAACATTTACATTTGCTTGTCCAAATCAACAAGAGGAGCATGAATCAAGTGAAACGGGTGTAACTGATTTTGAAGAAGACATTTTTAATAAGCTGCTTACGCAAACAGAATTGAATGACTGGTTCTAAATCTCTGGCTTGACAAAGGAGAAGTCGAAGCTGTAGGCATCAAGGATGAAAGAAAGCGGATTTGTGACTTCTGAGGTTGAAGTTACTACTACAGATGTCGTCACAAGCGTTTTGAGAAATACTAGTCCAAGGAAGATAATATTTGCTATTGCAATGATATAAACAGCTTGTTCAGGGAGTTTGGAGACCCGTATGAGTCTAGTGAATGGCGCCTATTTACCGACAGCAGTAAGCTGAGTTTAAAGGCATGTCGAAAATCCTTGACCTTTTCAAATATAAACAAAATAGCTGGAAGATTTGTTCAGATCTTAGTCGTTGCGTTACTAACTGGTTTGCAGAAGGGCTATACGAAGTACTGCTGCTTTCGGTGCAAATGGGAGTCGGGCGCGTATGGAGCATTACTCTAAAAAAATTTGGCCAGATAGAATAGGATTTACCGTTGGACAGGATAACATTAAATTTAAGCCACTAGTGGAGAAATATATAACTATACTACCTCCTTTACATTTAAAACTCGGTCTTCAAAAATTTCGTAAAGGCTTTGCTAAAAAATGGCAACAAGCGCGCAATTGATCATCTTAAATCAACGTTTCCACATTTATTAGATGCCAAAATAAAAGGTGTGTTTGTGGGTCCGCAAATTATAAAACTTTTTAAAGACTATAAAGCTCTATCGGTGGACGAGGCTAAGGTATGAGATTCTTTTCTAGGAAACATTAGAAGCCCAAATTACAAACAAATGATCGATTATTTGCTAACAAACTATGAGAAAATAGGTATAGGTAAACTATCACTTAATTTTTTCATTGCGTTATGCAGTAATCATATTTCTTCCCAGGCATAAATATTTCGTTAAAAATCCATTCCATCAATTCCCATTTGGACTTCTTCCCTGACAATCTGCGTGATGAAAGCGATGAGCACGGTGAGCGTTTTCACCAAGGAAAAAAAAATGGAATTGCGATGCCAAGGACTTTGGAATGAAGCTATGATGGGCGATTTTTGCTGGTTTCTTCTTCGTACCAAAACGGTGAAAACTTTCAACTGTTAAACACTTTTAATATACATAAAAAAAATGTTGTTAAATACAAGATTGTGATAAAAATAACCATAGTTTTGTTCACTATATATCTTATAACATTGTCATTTATTTACTGAATATAATCCGGAAAGTGAAAAAAAGGTTTACAAGGAAATATGCTTTTGGCTCACAACCAGGAGCTTATTCAATATGCCGTTAAAAAAAATTACAAAAAGGATAAATGTCAAAAAAAAACTGAAAATTTGCATAATTATTTTTGCTTGGTGGAAATGGTATTTCATCATCCCAAAATTAAATGAAATAAGATAAAAATCGTGAGGGTAATGGCGGAGCTATTGACAGATTAGTAAACCTACTTTTTTTCCTTAGCTCAAAAATTGAAATTTCAAAATATCCCGAAAACTGTTCTACTTTTAAACTATCTGATTACATATTGGGAATCAGCAGAAAGTTCTACATGGGAATTATGCATCAAATGTTGAGGATATGGAAATTTTTGAAAATTTGTTGGGTAGTGTAACCAGTGACAGCCGATGGTTCAAAGGCCCGCAGCTCTTGCTTCGGAAATAGACACAGTGGCCGAATGACGCCGACAGCGTTAAAACTGCCGGTGGGATCAGAGCCCGCTACGTAGGTTACGTATCCCTCGATGCACATGTGTATCTCACGATGGACACGACTCCTGCGTGCCAAGGCGAAAGTCCTTTTAAGTGTTCGCATCTGTAAACATTATCATAGATCTAATCGGGCGCTAAATCAGGTGGTCGAAGGAGAGGACATAGAGAGGGCAGAAACCCTTTTGTGGAGAGAGGCTCAACACGATGTCTTTGACGAGGACATCGCCCTACTTGCGAAAGAAAACCCTGCGAGTCCTATATACAAGTTATCACCGTATATTGATGAAATATCCGTCCTACGCCTCGGTGGCAGAGCATCCAGACCCGATCATCTTGCCAAAGAGCCATAATATAACCCGGCTTATTGTGTTAGAATATCATATAAAGTACCATCACGCCAATGCAGAAACGGTAGTCAATGAAGTACGCCAGAAATTCTACATTCCCCAGCTGCGGACAGTTGTTTACAAAGTGCGTCGTGAATGCCCAGTTTGTGAACTCCCTAACGCACAGCCACAAACCCCAAAGATGGGCTGCTTACCCCCAGCTCGATTCACGCCGCTTGTTCGCCCGTTCTCCTACGTGGGCGTGGACTATTTCGGTCCAATACTAGCAGCAGTCAGCAGGAGCACCGAGAAGCGCTATGGAGTACTGTTCGCTTGCCTTACCACAAGAGCTGTGCATCTGGAGGTGGCTTACTCACTATCAGCAGACTCTTACATTCTCACGGTCCGTAACTTCATGGCCAGACGAGACGTCCCCCGTGAATTTTGGAGCGACAACGCTACTCATTTTAAAGCAACACAACACAAATTGTTCGCCAACGTAAAACCAATCAAGGCGAGGGACATTGTTTACATAGTAGATCCCAATGGGCACAGAAATTGCTGGCCAAAGGGTCGAGTCATCGCAGTTAAAGTAGGGTCCGACCAACAGGTCAGAAGCGCTTTGGTAAAGACAAACGCCGGAATCTATGAAAGACCTGCAGCAAAACTTGCCATACTTTCGGTTGCTGTTTCGTAGGATACGGTAGGACTCCGGCATATACCTGGGGAGTGTTGAGCAAGATACGGCAACTCCACACCCGGTCTGACATTTGGTGTCAGCTTTCGCCGTAGACATTTAAGAAGTTTGTTTTTTCCGGCAAAGAGTAACTCGTGCTGCTGCTTTGCAAATTTAAAGTATTTGTCTATAATTACAGTAAGTATAAGCAAAACATCATGTAACCTATGTATATTAAATAAACTGAATTGACAGATATTTCAAACGTTTAAGCAATTGCATGTGTTTTGGGACTTCGGGCAAGGGACTATAACCTGGTTTAGCAACAATCTGCTAAACAAGAGCTAACCTAGACAAATGAATAGCACCATCGTGTTCAGCGTACCCGCATTATCTTTATTGGGTATGTCTCTTCTCTTAAAAAAAAAAACAAAGAGGTGGTTAAGATGCAGCCACGATTTTTGCTTTTTCGTTCTCATGCTCATGTAAAATCTTTTATAAAAAGAATTTGAAAATTTTTTAAATTGAAAAAAAAGTGTTTTCTGCCTTTTTTTAACATTTGTATTTCACTTTAAAAATAAAATAATTTATAAGTTTGTTTTTGGAGTTAATAAAAAGATTACTTCATGGCCGAATTGACCTAGACTTTGACTTGAAAACCCTACACCTAACAAATGAGCAGCACTTGTACGTAGTTACCCAGAAAATAACTTGACTTGATTTCCAAGTTAAGTTTTTAAGTTCAAAGACGTGAGAGAACTGAGCTACCACATAACTTTTTCCAATATTTTTAATAAAATTTCTTCATATATCATATAGGCAAGGCGAATTCATATAAGGTGATCGCAACAGCACAAACACATCTACTCCATGTATTTTGTTGTTGCTTTGGAATGGCTGAAATGTCAGACAGACCCAAATGAGAACAAAGGGCGAATTCGTTTTGAATAAGTAAAATGTCAGAACACATTAGAATGAGGGGGCACATACACTTGGGGGAAACCCAGTTATGGTCGCTGACCCCTACTTTATTAACTTGGCTGTATTGAATTCAAAAAGTTAAAGCTAATAAAACAGTTCCCATTTTTCGTTATTATACCTAGTAGTGCTACGCACACAAGGTATATTAACTTTAGTCGCCTAACGGCAGTACGTTACGGCATAAACGGATCGAGATAGATATTGACTTATATATATCAAAATATTCAGGACGAAAAGAGAAATTGATTAAGCCATGTCTGTTTACGCGACATCGGTAGCCACACGTCCCAATCCCAAAACCATAATATTCATTATACCCATATTGCATGAATTGTACATAGAATAATACTCGTCATATCAATATTTGTCATGAATTGTATATAATATCATTATAATAATATAATAACATTATATTTTATTATTATTACATTATATTTACTCATCACAACTTATGAACTCACCTTTAGGTTTAAGTGTTAAAATTGGAACGATTTGGGACGTGTGGCAACCACGCGTAAATCACCCCACACCAATTCGCCGCACAGCTGACGGCTGGTCGGCCATCATTTTTTTTTCTATTTATCATTGTCATTGTTCTCCTTTTCGTAAACCGGCTTTATTATGCAATATGGGTATAATGAATATCATGGTTTTGGGATTGGGACGTGTGGCTACCGATGTCGCGTAAACATTCTGCCTCCCCTAGGCGTACTAAGCGCCTAGTGTATGCTGCAACTCCTTATTTTTATACGTGGCTGTGCGTAAGCCGGTTGCGGTGCACCGGATGGTGCGATCCCCGACGCTGGTTGGTCGTGCCGGTTGACGTGTATTTGGAGCACGACCATTAGCCCTGGGAGGCTGTGGTTGAAGACGGCGACGGCGAGTTGCTGCTCGACGGCGCGGTTCGTGGTGGCTGCAGGTGGTGCGACGTACGTGGGTTGTCGACCTCCGGTGTCCCGATGAAGAAATATGTGGTGTTGCTGCCCGCAGACCCGGCAGCTTTCTGTGGAGGTGCACTGGTTGGTGCGATGGGACAGCGCTAAGCAGTTGGTGCAATACTGATATATCTGGTAACCTCAAAACTTCCAGAGAATACAGTTGCCCTGTGGGAGCAATCATTAAGCTCCAGAAGAGACCTCCCGAACTGGTCCCAAATGAACCAGTTTCTGACCACTCGATACGAGATAGTGGAAAGGGTGGATCAATGGCCTTTACGAGGGTTTGAGATCGGAGTCGTTGTGATCGCGTTTGTTGTTTGTGAGTGGTGCAGACTTTGCACTGGAATATGCATTTTTTGATCAGTGGTTTGAGACGGGCAATGTAAAATTCTTGCTTTAAGATTTGTTGCATGAGACGAGCTTCCGCATGTAGGAGCATTTCGTGAACGAATCGTATATATAGAGTACAGAGTCGAGACTTTTCGGGTAGGATGATGGGATGACACTCATTGTAAGTGAGGGTTGCATGGGCTAGTCGGCTATTCACTCGGAGGATTCCGCTCTTGTCTAGGAAGGGATTGAGTACGAGTAGGGAGCTCCGTTTTCCTATGGTCCGTCAACGAGTATACTGAAATGATCAGGAGGATGAGCTGAGTCGATGTAGCCATGCCCGTCTCTCGATACGTCTATCTGTCTGTCTATTTGAACGCAAATACGAACTGAAAGTATGAAAATAGACCTGCGTAAATTGGGATGACACAATAGATCACTACTAGGTATATAATGTTCGGTTCCACCCGAACTTACGACTTCCTTACTTGTTTTTTGGCTGGTATTGACTTTAGATCGTTCAATAATCTTAAGCAGATAGCCACCGTATGATTTAGTCATATAATAGTTTCCAAGAGCAGCAATGAATATAACGGCCTGGAAATTCGATATTGCATTGAGCTCCATAAAAACATTTATATATTATTAGGTCCATCCAAAATAATTATATTCTATTAAACACGATTTGGTAGATATATTTTAACTTGGGAAGTTGTGTCACTGAGAAATGTAAAAACTATATTGAGCAGTTCACTTCATTTATTTTCTTTATTATGACTGAGAAATATAAGAGGATTTGTGATCTAACATCAGGTCTGGGGTTGTGTCGGGGTGGGCGCTATTGTAAATACGGGTTTTAAACGTCAAATTATTCAAAGAAATTTTTTTAGGGAAAATTATACATTTCAGGAGTATCACATTTCAAGTCTAAGATACCCTATGAAAAGTTCACTAACAGAAGCTTAGATCAAGCCCCCAAGCTCGTTCGCGAGTTCCTTCTATAATATAAAATGTCATAGTCGTAGGAGCGGAAATGAATTATTTTACTTCTGTTAAAATTCGCATGTGCTTAATCACAAATAAAATGTATGTTTTTGACAATTTTTCACTATAAACTTACGAGTTATATACTTTGTGCTAACACAAATTATTAAAACTGAGACCAAAACTCGTATTTTTATACCCATCGATAAATTCTGATAAAAAATAGGTATAGAACCGTCTTCTAAAATAATACCCTGTTTCTACATCAATATATGAATTTCCAGTTTCTTATGTCCCATTCCAAGCTGAATGACTATACTTAATGATTTCCAAAAGTGTATTTTTTCTAAACTAAAAATATCCATTTCTATATACAAGAATTTGTATATACTCTTTATGTGCTGTTCATGCTGAGCCTGCATTTTCGCATTTAGCCCAAAATGCAGCATTTATTTTCGCATTTATCATACAAATTTTGACACCTAAATAAAACTTTATTCTTGCATTAGCATTATAAATGCTGAAATCAACCCTGCAATCTTCGAAGAAAATCGCGATTCGAATTCAAAAAAGTGGCAATATTGGAATTTTTTTAGGCATTCTGTTATTCTCTGCCATACGTAAACATTCAGCAAATTTATACTGATTTTCAATTTGTAATTGAGTTAATCTGATGTTTGCGAATGAAATTAATCGAAAGATTTTATAACAATGTGTATATTTTTGCACACGTCCTGAAAATTTTCATAACCTCAAATAATGTTTGTAAACAAAAAACATACGACTCGAACTTGCTAAATGTGCATTTACTAAATGCGCCACCATGAACGCTTTTTCGAAACCAATATCCAAAATAAATTCAGCATGAACAGCACATTACCCTTTGCATGGAATGTGGACTACGTTCATATACAGCCCAATTCTAAATATTCTCACGGAATAATTTTCTCTCGGATTTTTTTGTTCCCTCGGAAAAATTCCTCCAATTATGTTGTCCTAGGGAGAAGAATAATTGGGGAAGAGGAATTTCGAATTTTCGAAATCAGCTGTTTTGGCAATTGGCATGGTATACACGGATTTCTAAACTGGCTAAAGAAATTTAAAAATGTAAATATTGTGAAGAATTCGTTTTAAAAAAAGAAAACTAAAAATGTAAAACAACGTTTAGTGTTGCTTTTCATACGTTTGTGGCAGAAATTAAGCGAATAAGAGCCACAGGAAAATAAACCCAGGGTTATGAGATAGTAAATATATGATTGAGTTGCCGCAAACGTTATCTACAATTTTTGTTTGTATATTTAATTTGCTTTCTGCTGTTTGCAGATTTAAAAAGTATTATACAATAAACAAGCCCGGAACTCCTTACATCGCACACTCAGCAACTCAAAAATACAATTTTATGATGGCCTTGCTTCAAGTTTTAAAACAGTCATATCTGTTGTACATTTGTACTTTTCGATCTAAAATACATCGTATTCTAATATAACATTATTGTAGTTTCGTACATACTTACAAAAGTTAATAATTTTCCTATAAAAATACAAGAAACATTCAATTTTATCCCGCGCTCCTTTCAGTTTAGCTGGTGAAAAAATTCCTTAAAAATTACAGGGAAATCTCCTTTTTCCTCAAATTCGTAATAGCTACTTTTCTCCCTTAACTGGTTTCCCCTTTTTCGAACATTATTCAGAATAAGAGGAAAGGGAGGAGTGAAAAAATACCCAAGGATTTTTTATTCAGAATACGAGGAATGGGAGAGGGGGAAAAATCCGTGCGATTAGAATTGGGCTGATAGTTCTAGAAAGTGAGTGCAATGTTAAAAACGAAATAAAATAATAAAAAATTTTGTTTTTAACGCTATAAACATATTATTGAATCCTCAATATTGGCGGAGGAATCTGGTTGTTTATTACGAAACTGTGCGCCACAGGACGTCGCACATCTTCTTCTTTAAATGGTCATCTAACCGCCTGGGCGATTTTGACCGTCCAACATAGCTCGCCAGTCGTTTCTTCGTTGCGCCAACTGGCGCCAATTGGAAACACCGAGGGATCGCAAATCGATTTCCACTTGGTCCTTCCATCGGAGTGGTTGTCTCCCTCTTACTCTGCCCCTACCGGCGGGTGCCGATAAGAATACCTTCTGGACTGGCCTAGCCAGCGAAGCCGCTGTTTCAATTCGATGAACTATGTCGGCGTCTGCGTAAAGTTCATACAGCTCATCATTAAATCTTCTTCGGTACTCGCCGTCGCCAACGCGTAGAGGTCCACAAATCTTTCGAGGAACCTTTCTCTCGAATACTCCCAGAGCCGCCTCATCAGATGTTGTTAGTGTCCACGCTTCTGCACCATATAGCAGGACAGGTGCGATGAGTGACTTGTAGAGTATGTAATGTGCATACGTAACCTGAAGCCCATTTGAACTTCCTGGTCTGAGGACCTATAGGGATCTCAGCAATTCCTGTTTTAGATTGAAGAGCTTATTTTACAACTCAAGCTCTTATTGTGCCACAAAGAGTTATTGGGAAACATGATCCACTGTTGCATAAATATTGTTGTTTTTCGTCACGTTTATTTTTATATTATTTTTCTGATGCCACTCATACTAAAGGGGGTTGCTTTGGGCCTTAAACCCCTCATCGAACCTAGTGAAAATATCTCATTCCTAGCTTTAAAGTTTCGGTTGAAACCCAATGTTAAAATATAGAAATATTCAACCTTTTTGTCAATTATTCTGAGCAAATTTTCAAAAATCTTTAAATGTTAATACTTCCTTTAGTTACTTTGTAAAAAGGCTTAGACAAGAAAGAGTTTTAAAATGGCGTATCTTAAAATAAATTCAATAAATTTTCAGCTGAGATAATCAAAACTTAAACTGGTATTGAGAGCGATACTCAAAAAAAATTAAAAAAAAGGACGTTTTGGAAAAAAATCTGAGATAGGACTTTCTTAAAGAATGTCTTAAATGGGGCTATTTTCCACTCAAACGTCTAAATGAAATTATCAATATTTTATTTCAATTTAAATCTAGCCAGTGTATTTTTGACATTTGGAGTTGTATGACAATATAGTTGCTGAGGTTTGTGTTTATCTTGATCTCATATCGTATAAAAGTTTAATCTAGCCTGAAGCAAAATTAACGGTTACGCTGTTCTGATATTTTTGGTGACGAGTCATAATGTCAATAGTATTAATGTCAGTGACATTAATTCGCTTTTGAAATGCGAAATGAATGCCAATGACATTAATTCGCTTTTGCAAAAATCGCGCGATTTTTTATTCCAAATTTTCGCCTGCGGCGCTTTTCTTAAAAATATCTAAATTTATCAAATACAATTTTTTTTTCAAATACGTACATATATAAGGTATAAAATGAAAATTTGGAATATAAAATCGCGCGATATTTTATTCCAAATTTTCACCTGCTGCACTTTTCTCAAAAATAGGCAAATTTATTAAATACAATTTTTTTCATATGCATACATATGTATATAAGGTATAAAATGAAAATTTTCAGTAAAAGCTTCTTAGTCCTTTAAATAACTGCACCTGTAGCCCGATTCTGTACCACGCGCCGAGCGTTAAGCTTATCGCCAAATTTTGGCGTTTGTTCTTAACGAAAATGCGATTCTGCAACTCTCCTTTAACACCGCTAAACAGCTGACTCTTGATGGTGATAAAATATGGCAATACTTCTCTTTTCGTCGTATTTTGCACTAAATTACATGCAATAAAACTCAAAACTAATTTTTTTAATTTTTCCAGCTTACACTTTTCGTGTGGTTAAAAGTTAGTGAATAGGGAAAAGCGTTAAAAATGGTGTTAAGCGAAGTGAACGCTAACACCTGGCGTTAAAACAGTTACAGAATCGACCTACTGAAATAGTAGCTGCTTTGTTTTTATAGAAATTAGTAAAGCATTTATGATATTTAGCGCTTCTGACATTAATTCTCTTTGTTACAATGTCTTCATAATTTATGCAGTTCTTAAGAAAAATTCGAAAACTACTAATTTATTTTTTCAGAATTTCTATTACTAGAATTGGTTTTACTGACAGAAAATAGAATGACCGTCTATAAACAACAAATGGTTCGGTGCTCTATAGAATTTTTTATACTCAAGTCTCCTATGCAAAGTTTTTTCTCATGCCACTGTTCTAATTTTTTTAAAAAGATGACACGTTGAATAACTGACTCTCAGTTCTTTTGTAAACTAGGTCAAGTTATTCTCAGTCTAGGCTAATTCGGCCCTTAAATTTTCAAATAAATTAAAACGGAAAAAGCTTACATATCGTTTGCTTTAAATTATTTTTAAAAACATTTACAGAAATGCTTGTTGGGTTAAGAATTAGTGTACATTTTTTATTTATTCACGGTTACAGAATTTCCGCTCAAGTAGGGAAGCATTTCATTGAAAAGTGACCTAAAAGTTGTTTCGCTCAAAGAATGGGGAAAAATATCAATTGATCTTTTCCGAAAGTTGGTGAAATGTACCCGAAGCGCTTGGATGCTCAAAAAAATAAAATAAATATAAGGCCTAACTTCTCTATCAATTTGTGGTGTGTTGCTTTTAATTTTATTCCGACTCCGAAAGTCCACTTCAAATTCAGATGAATTTTCACTTAGAAGCTTTTAAATGGAAAAAATACACTCAGAAGCTTGCCGACCACCTTCACTTTTTGAGTAAAAATCTACATGTGAATTTTTTTACTGTTTGTTTTTGCTAGTTTTAATGATTTATTCAGTAGGTTATGGTATAAGATTTACTTAAATGTGGACTTTTTATTAATTAAATTAGCAAAAAAAAAACAATCACAGGTTTTTAATCACCTTTGAAAGCGAAATACTTCTGTGAGCCACTGCACATAAATCTCGTCTACCTAAGCGGCACAAGTAAGCACAAATCACATTCTGCGAAAAACGCAAATTTCACGACTTCGAATTAGAAAAAGAATTTTTAGTGGCGATAAGAAATTTAAGTCCCGTTTCCCAAGTCAACTTTAAAATTTATCTGCCTGGTAAACAAACATGTTTTTATTGGGCAGATGAATTTTAAAGTTTGAGAGAACGGGCTTTAATCTTGATGTACTATGTAAATTGGAACGATTTTCACTCATCCCTTGTTTAGAGACAACCCGGTTTCGGTGTTACGAAATCTTCAGCGGCATGTTTCGTTTGATAGCGGTAGCCCACATGGTCACCTCAAATATTGTAAGGGTATGCGACTTCCACGGCGCCACCATGGCAGGGTTGTTGTAGCGATATATAGCCCTATCCAATTGGCACGTAACTTGCCAAGCATGGTCGTCAACCTCTTCTAATGGTAGTCTTAGAAACTGGTCTGTCCGTTAAGGGGTTGAAAATATGGTTGGTGTCATGGGGGAACACTCCACATACGGCAAAAGTTCAGCATCTCTGGGTTAGTCTGGATAAGTAGGAGTTTAGCCTATTGCAGTATCCAGATCGAACTTGGGCCAGAGTGGCTCTTGTATTCCTTGGAAATGCGTACTACACTGCAGCGACAGTGCTTGTATGGCGTCATTCACCGGGCAGGAGCTGGTAAAGAAGTGTGGATGTTGTTCGCTTATAGTATGAGCTGCTTTCGGTATTATAGAAAATTCGGTTCATACTTCGTACCAAGCCGAATAAATGTTACTGGGCTCTGGTCTGATTTCACTGCGAAAAGCCTATCATGTAAGTGTTCAGCATTTAGTTATGACCTTGATGCGATTGTGGTCTGTAAGGTATTCTTAATGCCAAAAAATTGTCTGTTACAAAGCAAAGCTCTGTCGGCAAATTCATTATCAGCCTAATTCTAAATGAAAATTCCGCACGGTTTTTTTCCCGTCTCCCATTCCTCGTATTCTGAATGAAAAATCCTTGGGAATTTTTTCACTCTTCCCTTTCCTCTTATTCTGAATAATGTCCGAAAAAGGGAAAACCAATTAAGGGAGAAAAGTAGCTATTACGAATTTGAGGAAAAGGGAGATTTTGCTGTAATTTTTAAGGAATTTTTTCACCATCTAAACTGAAAGGAGCGCGGGATAAAATTGAATGTTTCTTGTATTTTTATAGAAAAACTATTAACTTATGTAAGTATATACTAAACTAAAATAATGTTATATTAGAATACGATGTATTTTAGATCGAAAAGTACAAATGTACAACAGATATGGCTGTTTTTAAACTTGATGCAAGGCCATCATGAACTTGTATTTTTGAGTTGCTGGGTGTGCGATGTAAGGAGTTCCGGGCTTGTTTATTCTATAATACTTTTTAAATCTGAAAACAGGTGAAAGCAAATTAAATATACAAACAAAAATTGATAACGTTTGCGGCAACTCAAGCGTATATGTACTATCTCATAATCCTGGTTTTATTTTCCTGTAGCTCTTATTCGCTTAATTTCTGCCACAAACATATGAAAAGCAACACTAAACGTTGTTTAACATTTTTTTTTTTCTTTTTTTAAAACGAATTCTTCACAATATTTACATTTTTAAATTTCGTTAGCCAGTTTAGAAATCCGTGTATACCATGCCAATTGCTAAAACAGCTGATTTCGAAAATTCGAAATTCCTCTTCCTCAATTATTCTTCTCCCCAGGAGAACATAATTGGAGGAATGTTCCCGAGGGAACAAAAAAATCCGAGAGAAAATTATTCCGTGAGAATATTTAGAATTGGGATGTATGTCGTGGCTCTGCACATTAACCATTTTCTATAAGATAATTTTAAATTTTAAACTTTTTATGTTTAAAATGTACATACATATGTATGTACATATTTAATAAATTTATGTTGTATTAAATACCTCATTTATCTCAGCAATGATCAGCTCCTCGTAAGTTCCGCCTTATCTTGGCTACATAAAGAAGCGAAGAAAGTGGATCTTGAGGGGAAAAAAAACACAAACAAAAAGAGCCAAAATAAGTTTTTCAGTACAAAGCGCTCTAAAAGTTAAAATTGTAGTTTCAAATCATGGATGGATCTTTGGAGATATGTCGTTTGTCCATAACACGCACCTTTTTTTTAGGAAAAATAGACTTGCGTACCGATAACACAGTGCTGGTAATAGCTCATATTCGGACTTATTTGAGTTTAACTTTCGATGCAAAGAAGCAAATTTAAAAAAATATTGTACACATAGGCCCGTAATCATAGTCGTTGCTTGACACGCGTTTTAATTAAAATCTTCACTTAACTTAAAAAGACATTTTAAATGTTGGTCAATTATAGTCATATTGAACAAAGACTCTAGCTAAAATGAAATGTAACAGGGTCCCCTTATGGAAAAAAATGTTATTGGTTATTGGTATGGAGAAATGTTTTGTCTTGCAAGGTCACCCTGTGTCAACTATTTTATTCAAAAACCATAGTATACTATGGTATGATGGTATGGTATATGTCTTGGAGCAACTTTTTAAATTTAAACTTCGTCTTAGACATAAAATGTATTTTAAGTTGACTATGACAGACATGAAATGATGTATATTTTAGAATCATGTTTAAGTAGATAAGACTCGCTATTTTAATTTGACTATGACTGCGGGCTATAGCCATTTGTCTAAGGTATTTTTTTTTATATGGCGCACAATTGCATGTATTATTTATAGGGTTTTACAGGTATTATGTTTGTCGGTCGAATAAAACAATTCTAACTCAAATACAACAATCACAGATTTTTCACAGAATGTCAAAATCAAACTCTTTTAGGCTTACTAACTATTGTATAATTAATATCGCTATAATTTTTGTTGGTCGGTGAAACTTTTTCATCCTGAAACGTGTGTTGCTCCGCAGTTGTATCAAAATACTTTGAGCCAATAATGTTACAATTATATGCAAACAACGATTGAGATTGACTTGAATTTAATGGTGGAATCGGTCCTACACTAGTTGTTTCATTTTTATTAGACAAATTTATTTCAGGGTTTCCTATTAATTCATAATCGCTTGCCGAAGGTGAATCACATCGTTTACGATTCGACGACATGGGAGACACTATGGTGTTATATCTACTTGAGGTTTTATTATTTGGAGACATAAAATCAAGACGATCATAGGTATCATCAATGTTTCTTGAAATGTTGGTAGAACCCCCACAACCAACTCCTTCACCAATGTCAATATCTATCACTCGTGAAACTTTTGGTGGCAGAAAGGTTTCCTTCAAGGAACGTTGACAAACATTAGCTGGACGTTGCCTACTTGAATCCATGAAAACATCATCATTGTGGTTGGCCAAAACCCGCTCAGTATGTTTAACATCATCTATTCCCAGCGTTTTCCAAGCATCAGTAACAGTTTCTATACTCTCATAATCTCTTTCACTTCTTGATATTGATTTAATTTCATTACGTGATTGTATATGCTTCCTCATACACTCTGGGGTATTTGGTTTTAACACAAGGGTTGATCCAATAGTTTTGTTTGGGTCGCTTGAAGTAGTTATTGAAACTGCTTCATAGTTTTGATATTTACATCTTTCGGAATTTGTAATGATTCCTTGGGCTGATTGTTTATTTGAGGTTAATACCGCAGAAAATGGCATCTGCATTTTACGAGGCGGTTTATTTGGAATTTGTTTAATGATTTGTGGCAATGATGTTGATATGGAATTTGAATTTGCAAAAAAACTGTTAAGAGAATCACTTGATGTTGTAAATTCTCTATATGAAATATCGTTGTGTGAGTTGTTTTCTATACTCATGCTCTGCTGATTATTACTTGGTGTCAAGGGGCAGCGGGACCCAGCCTCCATATTAGCGGCAAAGTTCCAATGATTTTCATTAAGATCATTGTTAAGGCTGTCACAGTTGATCAATTTTTTCATTGATTTCATTTTAGCGGCCATACATCGGAATATTTCTTGGGGATTTGTGTGATCCAGCGTAAATATACCTTCTCCGGTGCAACACTTTCTTCCTGCTTCGAAAGTAAATTTACCATCACGGTATCCATACTTACGAATAAATCGATATGGCCATCGTGCTCGGATATCATTAAGGTCTTCAGTATCTTTCAATTGCAGTTCAGTTGCAGTTAGATGCAGCATATACGATTTTGATTCAAGGTTACAACGTATTGATGTATCAGAAGGTATAAGAGTAATAATAAATAAACCATCTCCAAAAGAACTGCAATATAAATCATTATCCTCCTCAATTGCCGGTTGTGGCAAATGTAAGATACTTTTATTTCTGAAGGCGACCATTTGCAACGCATTCGTCCATTCTTTTAAATCTTCCTCGGATAACGTATTTAATGTTAACGATTCGGTTTTCTTTATAACTTGTATCAGATTTGCCGGTGATGGTTCTTGCGTTATTTTTACACAATTTTCCAGTGTTACTATTTTCGGGTTCTTGTCGTCTTTAGATTCGCAAATTTCGAGACGCTCAATTCCATGTCGACTTGAAGTAAATAGTAGGCAATATCTGGGGCAATTTTTCTGTAGATAAAAATAAAATAGTATTAACAAAAATGTAGCACATCTTTTATTATTAACGTGCTTATAAGGATTTCATACAGTGTCATACAATACTAAAGTACCTAAATTCCGTTTAAGCGCTTTTGTTCAGTAAATCTTGAAATATCCGGTCTAGAACGTTTATTTTAGAGATGCCACGAATACTTATTTGGCCAAATAACGACTATTAGGCGAGACTTCGGGCCGAAGCGCATAATATTCGGCCACTTACTACGTTTCACGGGTTACAAGTTACGTATAATAAAGTTGTAACATATGCCCGTACATTTCAGATATTTAAGATAAATTGAGAGGAATTCACAGCTGCATTGCTTCACGTCTAACTTTAATTATTGATCAATGTGTGGAGCAGGGGTGACCCAAAATGTGTTAGTATAATATGGGTATCAAACGAAAGGGGCTAATGAGTGCTGCAACAATAGATGTGATTGATTTCAATATCTCAACTGGTTTAGGAAACATCTCCTAAAACGTGAGAGAGAAATGGACAAGGATGGGTATATGAGTTCAAATTTACGCAGGTCTGCCTTTGGGCGAGAGTCTGCTAGTTAATTAAAAAAAAAAGCTGCAAGCTCCCTTCAACAAAATTTTTCAGTAGAACGAAAAAACTTAACTGAGAAGTTAGCAGCTTTTCATAGATTTTTTTCATTTAGCAGGAGGCGTATCGCGTTTCCCCTTAACTGAATACTCGTTTCGTAAAATTGCTTATTTGGTATCGTTTTATACGTGATAACAAAATTGCTTTCGAAAAATAAAAATTATATTTTTGGAACAAAAACAAACTGAGCCTGCAGTTTCCTGTAATACCTGTTAAAATTCTTAAGCGAGTTGTTTTATGACCCCCCAAGAGCAACTTTGTCTGTCTTAAACCTGGCGTATTGTGTCAGTGCATATCTTTTTCCTCTTTCTCCTCCCTCCTAAGACATGCTCTCATTAGTTGGTGGTACTGTCGCTGCGTTTGTCGCTAAGTTATCCGCCTGCTCAATTCCTTCAACCCTCTATGACCAGAAACCCAGGCAAGCTGAACTGTGCTGCGGGATCCCAGGTGTTTCAGGTGATGCCACTGTAAAGTGGTCCTCTGATTAAGAAACAATCGTGGCTCCTTCCGCCTTGGAAAACATTTTCTTATGTATGGGAATTGAACAGTATAGGGAATAGAGAATTAGGTTTGAGGATAACACCTTACCTCGACCTTAGGCATATAGGGCTCTCTTCTCTTCACAACACTTCATCCAGGCACAAATCCTTTAGAAAGTCAAGGAGTTTCTTCGGAATAAGAGATCGTATTTGGTCATGGTCTGGCCAAGGTAAGCCAAGATGCTTCCCTCTTCTCATCGCACTCGAAAAAAATAGTTTCAGAGATCTCAATCGCCATGCGACAAAACCAATAGAGGCTGCCGTTTTTTTAGGCAGGGACGCTTCTTTCTGTTGCAAAACATCAGTCTTCAGTCCCTGATGAGGTGCCAACCTCATTTGCTTCCTCTACATACATGATGCCTTCTGTACGGAGGGCCTTTTCAAAACGAAGCTAAACCTATAGTTTAGCCTAAAATCGGCCTCCGCATCCCCTTGTATAGGTCTTCGGTTATATCTAAGGTTAGATGAAGACCCGTATCCTCAACCCTTCTATTGATAATACGCCACTTCTACGTGCTCAGACCCTCGTTTCACGCTCTGAGTACCCTCGACACCTCGTACGATCTTATCTTGCATTTCGCCCAGTTTTCTAGTCTGCCGTACTCTCGTTACCAAAGTCGGCTAGGAGTACGCCTTTCCTTAAAAAACTGCTTTGAAAACCTCATCTATAATGGGTTCCTGATGCCAAGTAAGATCCTTCTGTCTCAAGAAGTCCGCGAGATCCTTCTCCGGGAACACAGCTATTTTATAATCCCCTTCACACATCTATCTAGTTGTTTTATACAGTATCCCCGTTTGACTATATCGGTATGAGGGTGAGTCCGCTATCTTTTTGAGCTGGGCATCGTCTTATGTGTAATCTGACCGCACCTACGCATTCCAGCAGGTGCACGTATTTCTTCATTGTACCGTTGTTGAGTCGGTTAACCCTAGACACGTAACCTTCGACGTTTCGACTAATACGCCATTGAAAATATTATGTCTCTTTTTAAGCCTTTCTAAAAGACTTAAAAAAAATATATCAGATTTGTTCCAAAATAATAAAAAAATGTTTTATTTCGAGGATTAAAAACTGGTACACATATGCGTACAAAAAATGAAACCAAAAATTAAATAACTATATTAGAAATAAGTATTTTAAAAAATGTTCGTCGAATCGACGAATGGTTAGGTTTTAAAGGGAGTGAGCGAAGGTTAGGTTTCTAGGGTTAATACCGCTTTTCCGCCAGCAGGTGGATGCGATCCTTGTCTCTGTGGGTGCAATGGACCCAGCTTGCTTTCAAGGCGGTTGCAGGTTGATTTAAAGACGAGCGATTTCTCCGATGTCTTGCTCTTCTGCAGATAGCGAAAGCAGCACTTGTAGCAGAGGACTTAACATTTCTCTACTCTGTCGTCCAAAGACGATCTTAGGGGATGTTGGGCAGGATTCGTCATTGTCGCTACCTTACCCGGAGCGGGTGAGCGCCCGGTCGCAACAGTATTGCGCCATTTGTTTGATTTGCCGGTGTTTGACGACGGTACGTCTTCGACATACTTTGCATGCTCTTCGAAGAGCGTACCTTCTTTTTCTGAGTGGAAAATTGAGAAGTTAAATCGTCTCTCGAGAAACGAAAATAACACACAGTCACTCATCGCACCCGTCCTGCTATATGGCGCAGAAATGTGGACACTAATATCTGATAAGCCGACTCTAGGAGTATTCTACGGAAAGGTTCTTAGAAAGATTTGTGGACCTCTACGCGTTGGCCACGGAGAGTACCGAACAAGATTTAAAGATAAGCTGTATGAGCTTTACGCAAACGCCGACATAGTTCGGAGGTTGCGGCCAAAAACGTATTATCGGCACCTGCCGGTGGAAGCAGACGCTCCAATTGGCGCCAGTTGGAGCAACGAAACCCGACTAGCGACTATGTTGGACGGTCAAAATTTTCCAGGTGGTTAGGTGACATTTAAAGAAGAGAAAATGAAGGGTTCGACGATCTACAAAACAGAAAGGTGAAATATCACCCTCACAATTTAATTTTATATTTTTTACATACTCGAAACGTTTGAACGGCACAAAAAAATTTCAATAATTGTTTTTGACATTTTGTCAAAGATAACAATACGATTGTGAACGTATATCGCGATTAAATTAATTAATTTATATGTATGATAAACCCTTTCGTTGAAATATATAATAAAGTCGACTCTGAGAAGTTCGTCTTTTTAATATAAAACTAATTTTTTCGAGGTTTGTAATACACAGCTATTGCAAGAAGCAAAAGAAAACTTACAAAAAAATTGTTTTATTTATTTCGAAATAATTTCATAACTGAACGTAATGGAATGCTTGAGGTTATGTGCATCACCTCTTGAAATATACTACAAAACATTTTTTTGTCTTAGCATAGATTTTAAAATCTTTTTTCTTTTTAATACGAGGCGAATTTATACCAGGTGACATCACGACGAATTTGTTGCTGTATACACAAACATACTTCATGTGGTTTGGTTTTTACTTTGGCGGCTTCTCCTGTCAGATTGCATAGCATTTTTTTATTTTGACAATAGATACCACTGCTTATATGTTCTTATGAGATCACCTGTAAGTGAATTCGTCTTGTTTTAATATTTTAAATTAAAATAAATTTCATTTAAATTAACTCATTAAGAATTTAAAAATGTATGAGATGATATCTAAACGCGATAGCAACCCGCGCATAATTTTTTTATTTGCAACCCCGAATTTCCTTTATTCTCCAATTATGCGCGTGGTAAAATTCCTCCATTCTTATGACATTCGCGGGCTGAAATTCCGCCTTTTTAATACGACTCTGATCGTCTGACTGATAGTTCCTCTTTCACAATTTTTGACAGGGGGATAAGAAAATGAAGGTATTGGCGAAGACTTTTCGACTGTCTAATTTTTTAGATTTTATAATTGTTTGACTGACATAAAAAAATACTACATTCACAATTTTTGGAAATTCTAATTATTTTTGAAGTTATAGCCAATCTAATTTACAAAAATCAGTTGAACTTTTATTTAAAACTCGTGACTGCGTTGACCAATTTTGCTAATCTTTGGCACATTTGTTAGTTACTGCGATACGTTGCCAAAACTGTCAACGTCTTGGACACACAAAATACCGATGTTCAAAAGCCGCAACCTGCGAGGCGTGCAATGTTCCCCCGCATCAACCAACCAACTGCGCATACATCAAACGACAACTGTCAGAGGTTCAAAAAAGTGAAAGAACTGCTGCTAATCAAAACTGTGTACAAATGTACACTAAGAAAAGCTTTAAAAAATATATCCAAAAAGACCCACCAATCGAAACACCGAAACCCGCTTATGCCAACACGGCAAAAGAACCAGCAACGAACCCCAATAACAGCAACCAAAACATACCAACTCCAGTCAACCGCAACACAATCCCTACGACAAACGAAAATACAAACACCTCATCACAAGGACTCGGCGCTCTAATAAAATCCACACAAAGAAATATTCAACCAATGCACTATACAAAACATGCATTGGCATCGAATTAAACATCAAATTTACCGTTGTTTATTGATCTACCAATGGGAGAAAGAAACCATGCAGGGTGCAAAAATGAAACAAGATAGAGGTTGATTTCAAGGATTTAATTTCACCTTAATTCACTCAATTACAATTCATATTTAAGCACCATCAATTCAATATATTCGTATGAAGCTTATTAATTATAGTTAATTGCCAGAAGGGCTAGGGGATTGCCTGTTACAAAGACTTACGAAAAGTGGTCACGGTCATAAAACGACTGGCCTGCCCTATGAAATAACATTACAAACTTAGAGCGAGCTTTGACTGCTTCCAATTTTACCGGATCGTTACGTTACTCTCTTATGCAACGCAAAGAAGGGGTAACAAAGAGTGTTGCCGGCCGCCCATAAAAAGTGAAATAAACTATTGGTATTTAATGGAAGTCGATTATGTTTGGACTCATGTCCTCAACAACCGTCATATTTTTGTTTGTGTTTTTCGCTTCTCATTTTCTGCTCACATTCGGAATCAATATTATTAAGTAAGGTATCGTCTTAAAGGTAGAGATTAGCTCTAAATGTAAAACCACGTACTATTTGGTGTAGTGGTTTTGGCGTACCAGCATCAATTGAATTGAATTGTTGCTTTTACGGCCTGTACATTTTGAAGTATCCATGACTATAAATGAGCTCAAGGCCAAAAATAATCATTTTTATGAAAATTATTGTTTTATTTTTTTTTTAATAATTTAATTAATTATTAAGTGGTCCTAATTGAATTGTTGGTACACAAAAATAAAAACAAAAACCGAGAGCACGCAGTAAAAATTGTCGATTATACAAACAAAAATCCATTATGATCAACTACTAAAGTGAATAGAAATAGGAGTTTAGCTGACAGAAAATTAACTCTCTGTTAGCTTAATGGTTAGCAAAAAATTTTTTTTTAATTATCATTCTTGGCCTTACGCTCATTTATAGTCATGGATATAATTGTCCACGCCCTCTCCGGCAGAACATAAAAAATAACCGACTTTTTTATCCTGAACTTACATATTCGGTACCCCCACAGCAATATAATTATCCTACAAGACAAGCGAATTATAACAACAATAGATCTTTCAACGCAACACCCCGAATGCAACCGAATGAGGTTATTCCAATGAATTTTAATAATCGCACAAATTATAGTTTCCAACCTAATTCTAACTTCGGAGAGCGTTCTCAGCAGCAATACAATTCAGGATTCAACAATCGTCCTAACGTCCACCAAAACCACCAGTACCAATGGACGTGAACCCTTCTCTGCACTCTAGACAGGTTAATTACCAAAAGTAGACCCAGTCCTAACTATAACACCCTTCCATCGAAATGCGATGTAACTTCTATGCAAATGGAGGGTTACCAAATATAAGCACGTATCAAGCCGATCCGGGAACAAATCAGATTCATCACACCAATCCCCAGGAGGAGGTAGATGGAGCTGACGGGGGACAAATTAACTTACATAATTCCAGTGAGAAAAAACACACTGAACTTGAGTTAATTTTTTAGACTAACGTCGTCCTCTGTTCCTTACTAAGGGTTTATATCAAGGCGCGTGGACACATTGGATTTTCTGATGGACACAGGATACAATAAGAAATATGTCCAATCGACTAGAATAAGAAATCCATTACTAAAAGAACCATTTAAGGTGGAATCAGTTGCAGACACTATTGAGATAACCCACCATACATTTATAGATATCTTCGGACCGAACATAGAAAATTGAATTCCTTCCATGGAATTATCGGTAACGACACATTTAGGAAGGTCAAAGCGATCATAGATACCGAGAAAGGCACGATGACTACCTTCCCGGGAATTGTCATCCCACTTAAACAGCGAGTATCCCATCAGCTAAATAATGTTAAAATAGATACTCCACATCTCTCTACAGAACAATTCAAGACAGCGGGCATTATTATGAAACATCCAAATTTATTTTCCGATCATAAAATTTCAAACTCACCAATACTAATAAGCCGAAAGTAAACACGATTTTGGTAGCCCTCCTTCAGGACTACTAATTTAGACAAAGAGTATGTACTTGGTAATATATTATAGGTATCTTCCAGGTATTTTCCATTACTTTTACCTTGATAATTATTGTATTGTGGCGATTATTCTCAAGCATGTACCATCCCTAACTCAATAACACTCCCACCACTAGTTAAACACAACAGAGATAACGATGGCTAGTCTTAAGCGTACAAGCGTGTAACTGGGAAGAGGAAGAGAGATGGCACGAGTGTTTGCGAATACGAGCAGATGCCAATAAATAACACCGCCCCTTCCAGAACACGAAGAGCGAACAACCAAAAAACTTCTAGGTGCGTGGGGTAGCACCCTGTCGGACTATATAAGGCAGTGACCAAGCCAGTCAGGGGATCAGTTTATTTTCAAGCGTTGAATAGTGAACTACTACGAAGTTACCAAACTCTTAAATTTGTATTGCGTTTATTACTAGTAAATAAAAGTAGCTATTACTTACAATATCTGTGCGTGTGTTATTTGACTTTATAGTGATCGAACACAGGATTGATAATCACGGAATCATCGAATTCGTCACATTTGGTGTCAGAAGTGATATTGTTAAATAAATACCGAGAGTTTTCAAGGATAACAAAGGCATGGCAAAGTTGAATGAGCTAAAGATCCAGCAACTCAAAAATGAGCTGCAACAGCGTGGATTGAATACAACAGGCAATAAATCAGAGCTACAGTCACGATTGCGAGAGGCCATGGAAGCCGAAGGAATTAACGTTGATGATCATGTGTTTCAGCTTGTGGAAGAAGCATCGACGAAAATGGAAGAGAAGGAGTCTACAATTCCAGCCGCTAGTGTGGACACTAACGCGCTGTTGACTGTATTGACTCAGATGTTATCTAGCATTTCGACACAGCTGGAAGAACAAAATACACACATGGCATCTCAGTTGGAAGAACAAAAGACATACATGGCATCTCAGCTGGAAGAACAAAAGACACACATGGCGAGAATTGCATCGCAGCTGGAGGCACAGGTAGATGCACTGAGAGATCATATCCAGGAGCTTCAACTGAATCGTCCAACAGCCTCCACAAATACTAGAAATGTAAAAACCCCTTCCTTTGGTGGTTCTGTTCCTTTTCAGGTATTTAAGCTACAGTTTGAGAATACATCAGCTGTGAATAATTGGGCTGCTGAAGACAAAGTTTCTGCACTATTCGTGGCATTGAAGGGACCTGCAGCTGAAATTTTGCACCCTATTTCTGACGGAGAACGGAACAATTATGAAGCATTGATGGGTGCAGTTGAGAGATGCTATGGTAGCGAACATCGAAAACAGATATACAAATAGAGCTACAGAATCGCTTTCAGAAGGCTAATGAGACATTGCAGGCATTTGCGTCGGATATCGAGAGGTTGGCCCATCTAGCAAACGCTGACGCACCCGTAGAATACACAGAAAGGGTAAAAATCCAAAGCTTTATAAATGGAATACATGACGTGGAGACGAAGCGGGCCACATATGCAAACCCCAAACGGACATTCTCTGAAACGGTATCGCATGCTCTGACGCAGGAAACAGCCTCGCTTTTGAGTAAACCTGCATACAAGGCTCATCGCGTAGAAGTGGAAACTCCGGCTTCTCTATCTCTATGGCGCGATATACAACAGGTATATCATCATAAACCTCCTAAGAGATTTTTGCGCCAAGCTTCTCTTCCAATTTGTGGTGTGCCGATTTGAATTTTCCCTACAAATTGGTGGGACCTACAGTTTTTTGCCGACTCCGAACGGCATCTACAAAGGAGACGAATTTTTGCTGAGAAGCCTGTCATGGCAGAAATACACTCGGAGAGTTTGCCAAACCACTGCCGAGGGGCGACCCCGTTTTGAAAAACTTTTTTCAAATCACTTTTGATGTTACCTGTACCAGGGCTCGAACCATGGACCTTCGGTGTGGTAGGCCGGCAACACTACCTTCACACCACGGCGGCCGCCGGCTTGGGAAGACAAAATTTTGGAAGCGTTGAACGGAGTACAGAAAAAAAGTAATGGTGCCATTAAATTCTTTAAGTGCGGGAAACCAGGCCACATAGGACGTTCATTCCCACAACAGCCGGTTCTACGTACCGGAATGACTCGGATTTTTACATCCGACCAAGGGCTGTTATTTCGACTCTACCCTGTCTAAGCTGTCACCTTTTCCATTAATATTGTCATCCTCCGAGCAGGTCCTTGCAGCAGGGCTGCTCAAAACTCTCCTGCTCCGGGCTGGGGTCTAATCCAACCCGGTTCCAGGAGAATGGATCTGCTGCGTCTGCTGGAAGAAGATTTACGTTAAGCGTTCACACTCCGTCCAATGCAATTCGACATTCGCAACGACGATCCAGTATCGCACCGTCACAAGCCTCTGAAATAGTCTCCACGAGTAATATCACTAATAACGCCCAGCAAGTAGTGTGCAACACCTGCTGCCGCTCACGCCCACAGGCGCCAACACCTCACACAGCCGCTCACAGCTACTTTCTACGTAGCACCTCTGTTTCGGATGTGAGCAATGCCGAGCCACTCTTGCATCTGACCATTTGCCGATAGTCCTCTCAATCGATCGCCCCAATGACTTCGTTACTTCTGAGAAGCGCACCTTCAGTAACTTCAGTAAAGCTGATTCGGTTGGTTTTCTTCATTTCACTGAGAGCACCTTCGCTGCTCTTCCCATCCCACGTGACCACGTGCGACGCTTGAACCCTACGGATCCTCAAATTCAAGATCTCAATGCGGAAATCAGACGGCTAGTCGATCAACACAAACGCGCCAAATGGGAGGAGCACCTAAGGTCCTGTAACCTCTCTGCTGGTGTTGGCAAATTATGGTCCACTGTTAAATCCTTGTCTAATCCGACCAAACCGAACGACAAAATATCCATCACCTTTGGTGATAAGGTACAGTCGAAACCAAAGAGATGCGCGAGCGCTTTCTGCCGGCAATTTGTACTGCATCCTCCGGTTGACAAGGAAATCAGGCGCGCCATCAGGGAAGCGCACAAACGCAAAAACAACCAAGCGCCCATTGCCATCACCACCACAGAGGTTCGGGAGGCCATACGGGGGTCCAAAAATTCCAAATCTATTGGCCCAGACGGTATATCCATACTGATGCTAAAACATCTCGGTGATGAGGGAGTAAGGTACCTAACAACCGTCTTCAATCTGTCCATGACCACCTTTGTCATTCCAGAAAGATGGAAACAGGCAAAGGTGGTGCTACTACTAAAGCCCGGCAAGCCGGCCAACGAGGGGAAGTCATATCGACCGATATCACTCCTCTCGCCAGTAGTGAAGACCCTGGATACGGTCTTGCTCCCTTATTATACCGATAACCTACGATTTGCCGAACATCAGCATGGATTCCGCAAAATGCATAGCACTACCCCCGCGCTAGACGCCATCACCACACAGATAGGTGTCGGTCTCAACCAATCTCGCCCAAATGACAGGACCGTGCTAGTTGCGCTTGATCTGTCGAAAGCTTTTGACACTGTTAATCACGCGCAACTCATTAACGACCTGGAAGATTCAAATCTTCCCCCCTGTCTAAAGCGTTGAACCGCCAACTATCTTAGCGGCCGGCAGTCATCGGTGGAATTTAGAGGCGAAAGATCAAAACCACGTATAATTAAGCAGGGGGTGCCACAGGGTGGTGTCCTATCCCCGCGTCTGTTTAATTATTACATATCGAGGCTCCCTTCCCCACCAGAAGGCGTCTCGATCGTCTCCTACGCCGATGACTGCACGATCCTGGCGACTGGACCCTCCGTTGATGAGCTCTGAGCTCTGCTCGAGAATTAATTCTTACCTGCCAACCCTTTCCAGTTTCTTCGCTGCACGGAACCTGACATTGTCACCGACCAAATCCTCGGCCACCTTATTTACGACGTGGACAGCGCAGGCGAACATGGAATTAGACGTCTACGTCGACGGCATTACGCTTCCGACTGTCACACACCCTAAAATCTTAGGGGTCACGTTTGATAACATGTTCAAATACGGTGCTCATGTAGCCGCGATTGCCACCAAAGTACAAAGCCGTAACAAAATCCTCAAGTCACTAGCTGGCAGTACTTGGGGGAAAGACAAAGAAGCGTTACTGGCAACGTACAAAGCAATCGGCCAGTCGGTTCTGAGCTACGCGATGCCAATATGGTCGCCGGGGTTAGCAAACACACATTGGAGGAGGTTGCAGGCCTGCCAAAACACCGCACTCAGAACTGCCACGGGCTGCCTCCTTATGTCTCTTGAGCACCATCTTCATAATGAAGCAAAAATGCTCAATGTCGAAGAGCACTGCGAGATGTTGACCAGACAATTCCTGTTCAACTGCCATAAACCGCAGCACCCGAACAGGAACCTGCTCAACGAAAATCCGCCTCCCAGGAGAATAAGGAGTCACCTCTGTAAGCACTATGACGAGATCCGGCGCCACATTTTCTCGCCGTTTGACCCAAAGGTGCACCGGCGGGCCCTCAACCTCATCCACACGGAGTCGGTAAACTTCTTTGTCAGGTCTCGTCCAGTGAATGCAGTCCTACAGGCACAAGCCCCACCTGTTGCCGACGAGGAACGCGAACTGCCCAGGGAGACAAGAGTCACGATGGCTTAACTTCGTTCTGGATACTGTAACAGACTAAACTCTTACCTATCCAGACTGAACCCTGACATGCAAAATGTCTGCCCGGCATGCAGCGTGTCTCCCATGCAGCGTGTCCCCCGATACTAACCATCTGTTCATCTGCTCAACTGAGCCCACTCTTCTAACACCAATTTCACTCTGGTCCACCCCTGTTGAAGCCGCGAGGTTTCTTGGACTTCCGTTAGAAGAGCCTGATAACAGTGTTCGATGGGGGGTGACATCCTAGGCAGGTTAAGTAGTCGCTACAACAACAACAACATAGGGCGTTATTGCGGCACTGGCTCCAGTAATTCAGGTGGACGAAAACGTAAAGCTGAAGGAGATGAGCAAATCTCCCAACCAAATCAATGGTTAAACTAATTCGAGCCAGCCGAAAGGGGCATGGACTGGCTCCCGCAACTGAATGCCCCATAATCTCTGTCTTACAGATCGGAAGGAAAGCTAGTAATGTTACTGTTGTTGCATATGTGGATGGAAGAGAGCACTTACTAACTGTGGATACTGGCGCATTGCATTCCTGGTGAGGACACCCATGTCCTAGGGGAAGTAACATGTGAAATCGCAATTGGGAACGTGGCCGTTCTACACAGTTTTATAGTAGCAGATATTGTTGACGAAATCATAGTTGGTGTGGACTTCTTATGCGAGCAAGGCATCAAGATCAACATGCAAACCAGGATTATGAATTACCCGAACATGGATGTGCCACTAAATTTTGGTTACGAAAACAAATATGTTAGTAAGCTTTTGGAGGAGAGCCAACAAATTCCACCGAAGTCGGAAGCAATCATATGGGCGAAGATTGATGGAGATTATGGGACAAACAAATTGTGGGTTGTCGAGGCAGCAAACAAATCAAGGACGAACATATTAGTAGGAAAAACCCTAGCCATGACAAAACAAGATGGACGTGTACCGGTAAGAGTACTTAATGAGTTCAATCGCCGATCAAACTTTCCAGAGTAGCAATATTGGGACAATGCCAAGAGGTCGAGGTAGTTATCAATTGTGAACAGCTTCAGGAAAAGGATTCTACCATCAAGATTAATCTTTCAGATTATATCACGTCGTGGACGGCAGGCCTCGAAAAAGATCATCAGAAAAAGGCAAAGGAACTTCTATCAAAGTACTCGAGCATATTTGACAACGATGGTTCCAAACCAGGTCGGACCAAAGTTGTGAAGCATCAAATTGATACTGGTGATGCAAGGCCAATCCGCCAAGCTCCTCGTAGTATTCCATTGGCCAAACGACAAGTGGTAAGAGAAATTATACAGGAAATGAGTGAAAGCGGTGTGATCGAACAAAAAGGATGGAAAAATTAGGTTCTTTGTGGATTACCGGAAATTGAACGACGTAACGAAGAAGAACAGTTATCCATTGCCAAGAATCGACGATACTCTGGACTCGTTATCTGGCACGAAATGGTTTTCCACACTGGACTTGAAAAGCGGCTACTGGCAAGTGAAGGTAAAGGATGAAGATAAAGAGAAGACGGCCTTCAGCGTTGGAGAAGGGCTTTGGCAATTTATGGTAATGCCTTTCGGGCTATGCAATGATCCAGCTACTTTTGAGAGACTCATGGACCAGATACTAAAAGGATTGCAGTAGCAAACCTGTTTGGTGTACCTCGACGACATCATCCTGCTGGGAAAAAGCTTTGAGGAACACCTAAAAAACTTGGAGGAAGTTTTCCAAAGAATAGCTGCTGGTGGTCTGAAACGAAGTCCTAAGAAGTGTTCCTTGTTTAGAAAGAAAGTAAGTTACTTGGGTCACAAGGTAACTACGGAGGGAATCTGCACTGCTAAGGAAAAGATCGAAGCCGTAAAGGATTGGCCAAGACCGAGAAATTTGCATGAGTTACGGAGCTTCCTTGGGCTGTGCACGTGTTATCGCCGATTTGTACCGAATTTTGCCAGCGTAGCTAGTAGTCTCCATGACTTTACCAGGAAGAATATGAGTTTTGAATGGAAGGAACAGGAGGTGGCTTTTCAAACATTGAAGTAATAACCATGCACTGCCCCGATGTTAGCATATCTAATTCCAGGTTCAAAGTTTATTGTGGATACAGATGCGAGTGGTTATGCTATAGGAGGTGTTTTGCCCAGATTGTTGATAGACAGGAGAAGGTAGTTGCATACTATAGCCGAACAATTAATTAGGAAGCCTGAAAGGAACTATTGTGTAACCCGGAGAGAACTGTTGGCATTGGTGAAGTGCGTTAAACATTTCCACAAGTATCTCTATGGGCTGCGATTCCACGTCAGGACAGACGATGCAGCGTTGAATTGGCTCTTACACTTCCGTAATCCGAAAGGTCAATTGGCACGGTGGATAGAGCGACTGCAAAGTTATGACTTTTCCATAGAGCATCGCAAAGGTAGCGCACACGGAAATGCTCATGCAACGTCACGAAGACCATGTAACTTGGAATGCAAGCATTGTTCGAAAGCTGAGGCCAAGAAAGACATTATAGATGTGCGGCTCGTGACTATAACATCTACGGACGAATGGAACATGGATCAATTAAGGTGTCAGCACGAAGATCCAGATCTTACACGTGTGATGCAAGGAAAAAAACGAAACCAGCGACCATCAATAGAGGATATGTCACCAGAAAGACCTTTGGCCAAGTCATATTGGGCACAGTGGAATAGTTTGCAATTAGAATCCGGTTGTTTGCATCGAATATGGGAGAGTGAGCATGGTCAATGCGTTAGAAAGCTGATAGTCGTCCCAAGGAAGAAAATCCCTGATGTACTCAATTAATTACATAACGGTCCAAGCGGAGGTCATCTTGGAGTCACCAAGACCTTGAAGAAAGTCAAGTAAAGATTCTTTTGGGTTGGTTGCCGTCAATCGGTCGCGGAGTGGATTGCCAACTGTGAAATATGCATCAAAGCTAAAGGACCGAAATCAAGGAGTCATGGCCGAATGAAACAGCATAACTCAGGTGCGCCATTTGGGAGGAACGCCATGAATATAGCTGGTCCATTTCCTACTAGCAAACTCGGAAACAAATATGTGATGGTAGTTATGGACTATTTCAGCAAGTGGCCAGAAGTGTACCTTATTCCAAATCAAGAGGCAGAAACCATAGTAGAAGTGTTTACTAACAATTGGGTAGATAGGTTTGGTGAACCGATGGAGATACATTCTGACCAAGGCAGAAATTTAGAATCAACTGTGTTCCAGGAAATGTGCAAGACATTGGGCATTGGGAAAACTCGAATGTTCAAGAGGCAACTCCACAGTGGATACAACAATTTGCCTGTTACTGTAAATCAGTGCACTATGTGCCCACCAAGGTTTCTGGATAATCGGGAAACCAAAACAGCCACCAGAATGTCCAAGTGGGATGATTCAATTATCCCCACAATGCAAAGTGGAATGCGCAAGTGGTGCGCACCAATATCTCCCACAATTAAATAATAAAACGCAATTACAATGCAAAATTGTAGACCAGCAGAAATGTGCTTGATTCCCTTTATTTTCTCCAGTCAATATGTATATAGGAAAATATGTAAATTCAAGATGTCAAAGTGGTAAGCCATAATAACGTATGAGATAGAAAGAGACCACAGGTGATTACAGCACAATTCGTCAATGATATTGTGCCACGTTTACAGGTAGCCTTGTTCGATTGCATCGAAGATCTGTCAACACGTCAGGTGTGTTCAACGACGTCCTCACCATTATATGCGGGGGGGTTCGACGGTGGTTCGACTAGTTAGAATCTTGAACATCCTGCCCGGCTGAACCGGCATGGTTCAGAAGATCTTCTGAAGGTCCCGTAAGTCGACACAATTTCTGTATCGGTCGCTGACATCGATGCTTGCCTAAAATTCCATTTGCTGATTGGTGGTTCGTGTTGTATTCAACTGTGGCGGTACGTACTAAGCCATCTCTGCACGGGTGTACATCCGCTACCCTTCCAATGCGCCAAAATGTTGGTGGTAGATTCTCATTGCAGATGAGTACAACGTCGTCACGCTGAATATTTGGCTCTGGTCTGGCCCATTTACCGCGCGCCTGTAACGTATGTAGATATTCGGCTTGCCACCGTCGCCAAAAATGTTCGAGCATTTGCTGCAGGCGTTGCCAATATCGAAGGCGATTTGATGGCACCTCAGGAAGGGGTGGTTCAGGACGGCTGTTAAGTGGGCGTCCAATAAGAAAGTCACCCGGAGTAAGTGCCAAGCCTCCCTCTGGATCGTCGTAGAGAGCTATTAGCGGCCTTGAATTGAGGCATGCTTCGATCCGCGTTAGTAAAGTGTAGAGCTCGTTGAACCGTAGTCTGCCGGCCCATTACCCACAATAAATGCTTTTTGGCTGAACGGACCGCCGCCTCCCAAAGGCCACCATGATGGGGTGCAGCCGGAGTTATAAACTTCCACTGTGTGCCTGCATTTGACAAGTGTTGTTTCGCGTGAACGCTGCGCCAAGAATTCAAGTCTTCCTTCATTTGATTATTAGCGCCGACAAATTGAGTGCCGTTGTCGCTATATAGAGTGGCACAGATACCTCGCCGACTGACAAAGCGATCGTATGCATCGATGAAGGCTTGGGTACTCAAATTTTCGGCAAGTTCTATGTGAATCGCACGCGATGCCATACAGACGAATATTGCCGCGTATGTTTTTGTTGTCACCGTAGAGCGTTTGGCACCCAGTCTAACATGAAACGGGCCGCAGTAGTCTAAGCCACTACCTGAAAAAGGTGGTGCTACAAGAACCCGTTCTTTCGGTAGCGCAGCCATCTGCTGCCTTTGTGTTGCCTTTAGATATCGGCAACATATGGCACAACTCCAGATGTATGCTTTCACCTGCGCTCTTGCACCTAGGAGCAAAAACCGTTGTCGAAGGAACTGGAGCATCTGCTGTATCCCCCCATGCAAGCAACGCTTATGGGCATCAGCAACCAGTAAGCCTGCTAGAGCGCCGCGTGGAACTATCATTGGGTGGCGTGCATCTTCGTCGATTGAAGTATAGGTGAGTCGGCCACCTACTCGCAAAATGCCCTCAGAATCTAGGAACGGATTTAATGCTAATAGCTTACTGCGACTTTCTAGTCTGGAATGAGATAAAAGTGCTTTAATTTCATGGTTAAAGACATTAACTTGTGCCTGTTTAATGTGAAGAAGTAGTGCCCAATATTGTTCTTTCGCAGAGACCTCATCTCCACGAAGACCGTGATATGACGGTTGCAGTCGTCGCAGCCGTGCTGTTATGTTTAGCAGGCGTGTTAAGTTGCTTATCTTCTCCACCAGAGGGATACGTTTGCTGCTTGCTGTTGTCATTAGCCACTGACCTTCAGTTCTGGAAGCCAAGATGTGCATTGGACGAGACTCAGCTACGGATATGCGTCGCTCTTCTTCTGTTAACGTAGGTGCATTTAAGGCAATGTTGAGGTCCTCATGAATGACGGACGGACCTGTCCACCACAGTTGATGGCTTGCTAATTGAGCAGGCGGAAGACCCCTACTGGCGCAGTCGGCTGGATTAAATTCGGAGCGGGCATGTCTCCAGGAGCTCACATCAGAATTATTTTGGATATAATCTACTCGATTCGAAACGTACTGCTTGAATGTTGATGGTGGCTTCCGGATCCAACATAACACGATAGTTGAATCGCACCAGTATGTACACGGCGTATCTTGCAAATCCAGCGATTGGCGCACATTGTTTATCAAGATAGCTAACAGGTGAGCTCCGCAGAGCTCCAGACGCGGTATAGTGGCTTCCTTGAGAGGGGCTATCCTTGTTTTCGCCGCCACGAGGACTGAACTCGACGTACCGGTGTTGTCGATGCTTTGGATATATACGGCAGCTGCATATGCCTTACAACTGGCGTCGCAGAACCCATGTACTCGAACTGCGAAGCCTACACGTATGCCAACCCACCGCGGAATCCGAATCATGGCAAGTTGTGGTAAACTGTTTCGAAAATTTAGCCATGTCTGTAATAGCTCCTGGGGCAGCCCTGCGTCCCACTGAAGACCGGCCTTCCAAAGGTCCTGAATGAAAAGTGTTGCCACAACAACAACGGGGGCTAACATACCCGTTGGATCGTATAGTCTCGCTACATCGCTTGGGACAGTCCGCTTGGTTGGCATCATTGACTCGTCTAAATCGCGTACCTTGAAAAAAAGCTCGTCCCGCACCCGGTCCCAGTGCAGACCTAATACCTTTGTTTCAGAGCCGTTTAACTCAAGCTCGGAAGCCGAAGATTTCGAACCAGTGATAGTAGTCAACGTGTGTGCGCAATTGGAGTTCCACTTCCCCAAAATAAACTGCCCTTGCTTCAAAATTGTCCCCACGTCCTTAGCACGTATGATAGCCAGCTCGGCCGCATCGACACTATCTAAATAGTCATCTACGTAAAAAGAGTTGAGTATGTTATGACGCGCTGCGGCAGCCTGGCTGGTGTCATCGATGGATTCGTAATTGTCGTTTGCACATTGACGCAGTGCACGTATTGCGTTGAATGGGCTGCATGCCCATTCCGTATGTAACCGTCTTCAGCTCGTATGTTTTCAAGGGCTCATCCGCCGCCTCGCGCCATATTATTTTCTGCCATTTACGATGTCGTGGATCTACTAAGACCTGCCGGAACATCTTCTTCACGTCTGCAGTGATGGCTACGCTGAATTTGCGAAAACGATAAAAGATGTCTACTAAGTTAGGATGTAATTGGGGGCCAGACAATTGTATGTCGTTCAATGAAACCCCGTTAGATGTTTTTGTGGAAGCATTAAACACCACGCGAAATTTCGTTGTAACCGCATGATGTGGAATAAAGTACCCGTCGGTAGTGCCCGCCGCAAGCCCCTGGGTCTCCTCCATGTGCTCCAGCGTAATATACTCCCGCATAAATGAGACATATTGTTCACGAAGAGTATGATCGCTCAGCAAACGCCGCTCCAGTCGTAGGAATTGCCGAACTGCTCCCCGATAAGATTCACCCAAAGGAGGGGCATCTGGTCGAAATATAATCTGCACCGGATACCGACCGTCGTCCGTGCGCGTAAAAGTGTCATTGAAGATTTTGTCACACTCATCTTCCTGAGGTTTAGATGATGCAGAAACCAGAAACTTCGAAGAAGTTCATCAAGTCTTTGTTCGTTACATTTAGCCATGTACGACGTTGGCAAGGTGCCTGATGAAGCATCACTACCAGCTGGGCCAAATACTATCCACCCAAGTCTGGTGTTCAATGCGCAAGGCTGCTCTGCAGAGCCTTGAATAAAACCCTCGAGCAACAACTCATTGAGCACATCCGCACCGAGAAGTACATCCACCCGACCAGGGGTACCAAATGTTGGGTCTGCTAGCGTTAAATCCCGTAAGTGGCTCCAAGATGATGGATCGATCGCAGTACTTGGAGTCGTAGAGGTAATTGCCGGTACCACATAAGCCGACAATCTGAAATAAGTGTCACCGTTGGTGGTAGCTTGCATCTGAACCGTCACGCTACCCTTGCTATAAATTGCCATGCAGGAACCCACGCCTTCAATGCGAACTTCGCTTGGCTGCCTGCGGAGACGCATTCGATTTATGAGAGAATCAGTTATTAAGCTCACCTGGGAACCCATGTCACAAAGTGCCCGACAGGGGTATTGCAAACCGTCTGGATTTACTAGTAGGACCCTTGCCGTAGCTAATAAAATGGTCCGATCGCCATAGACTAGAAATGACCGGACCGGCCCTCTCTGTCATTGTTGACGTGGTAATACCTGTGGCGCCTGCCCGATGGCCGCACCTGTATTGGTAGTTTGATTCGTCGTTACATTCGAACCAACAGTCGATGGGATATTTTCGGTGGTGTCTTCACGGCAGAGAAGGGTGTGGTGGCGATGATGACAACGTCCGCAGTCTCGCGATGGACAGTTCCTTGATCCATGGTCTGCACCAAGACAATTGAAACACAATAAAAGCCGTTTTACTGTGTCCCATCTCTCGTCCACTGGGAAATTGAGGAACTTGTGACACCTGTGTAGCCGGTGCGCCGTTGAGCATAGTGGACAAGTTCCCTTAGTGCCCTTCGTTAATCGTTGACTTGGATTTATGGCAGACACATGCGTCCTAACGGATTGTGTCGGTTTCGGGCGAGATGTTGTTCGTATTGTTGTAGTCGACGGTGTATGAAGCATGTTATTCGAGCGCTGTTCAATGAAGGTTAGGAATTCGCTCAACGTTGGGATGTTGTTTGTTAGGCGACTCATTCCCCATTCGTACCTAGTGGTGGTCGGTAATTCATCTCCTTCCACATGTCCTCGTAGCCCCCGGTATAAAGTCCGCTCACCAATGGAACATTCTCTGCATTCACATGTTGACGCAACTTACTGAGTTTATAGCTCGGATCTAAATCACTGCGATTGTGAACAAGTGACTCAAACAGGTCCTTAAATGGCAACCAATTTGCCGGCTCCCCATCAAACAAAGGTAACTTAATTGGATCTAAGCGCATGTCGAATTGATTATGAACGTGAGCCTTACTGTCGCGAGGGGTGTCATCCTTGGTGCCCATTTTACGACGTACTTGCACACATATCTTTGTGTAAAGGAGTTCTGCAGCAGCTAAAAACTCATCATGTGCAGTAAGCTCGGTAGGCTTGGCATCTGATACCAGGTTTGCGTGGTGCTCATTGAGTTTAGCAAAATGCTTGTCAATGTTGGTGAGCATAACCTCACATTCTATGCGGTCTGGGTTATAGTTAGGTGCTTCCGCGATTTTACCCAGACGTACCATGGAGGCGTGCGCTGAAGCACGAAGATTTAAACTCGCCATACCTCACAGGAGGCACCAAAAAATGTTCAAGAGGCAACTCCACAGTGGATACAACAATTTCCTGTTACCTGTAAATCAATGCACTATGTGCCCACCAAGGTTTCTGGATAATCGGGAAACCAAAACAGCCACCAGAATGTCCAAGTGGGATGATTCAATTATCCCCACAATGCAAAGTGGAATGCGCAAGTGGTGCGCACCAATATCTTCCACAATTAAATAATAAAACGCAATTACAATGCAAAATTGTAGACCAGCAGAAATGTGCTTGATTCCCTTTATTTTCTCCAGTCAATATGTATATAGGAAAATATGTAAATTCAAGATGTCAAAGTGGTAAGCCATAATAACGTATGAGATAGAAAGAGACCACAGGTGATTACAGCACAATACGTCAATGATATTGTGCCACGTTTACAGGTAGCCTTGTTCGATTGCATCGAAGATCTGTCAACACGTCAGGTGTGTTCAACGACGTCCTCACCATTATATGCGGGGGGGTTCGACGGTGGTTCGACTAGTTAGAATCTTGAACATCGAACAACTGCACTGCATCCTCAGTCAGATGGCATGGTGGAACGATTCAATAGAACCTTGGAAGAGCACCTGAGGAAAGTAGTGAATAAGTTCCAGAAGGATTGGGATACTCACATCTCCTTATTCCTAATGGCATATCAGTACATGAAACAATTGGTCAGACTCCTGCAAAGGTAATTTTCTGGAATTATCCTCGATTGCCAGCTGACTTGACGTTTGGGATAAACGCTGATGCAGGAGTAAATGCTCGGAAATCTACTAGCGTATTGGAAGAAGAAATTAGAGAAATTCACGACCTTGTGAGACAACGGACTAAGATCATGAGCGAAAAGATGAAGGCCATGTACGGCAAAGCAATAAATTCCGAAGGTATTATAGAAGCAGATTTAGTGCTGCTATACAACCCACAGCGTAAGAAAGGTTTGCCCCCAAAACTACAATGTAACTGGGAAGGCCCATACAAAGTCATAAAACGGATCTACGATGTGGTATATCGCATACAAACTATGGGGAGGCCAAGGAATAAGATGAAGGTAAAAGGAAAGGCTAGCAGCGTTTGGTTCCGGCAATGTGTCTGATCGGGACGATCAGACTTAGGTGGAGGGCAGTGTGGCGATTATTCCCAAGCATGTACCATCCCTAACTCAATAACACAACCATCACTAGTGAAACACAACAGAGATAACGATGGCTAGTCTTAAGCGTACAAGCGTGTAACTGGGAAGAGGAAGAGAGATGGCGCGAGTGTTTGCGAATACGATGCAAAGAGCAGATGCCAATAAATAACACCGCCCCTTCCAGAACACGAAGAGCGAACAACCAAGAAACTTCTAGGTGCGTGGGGTAGCACCCTGTCGGACTATATAAGGCAGTGACCAAGCAAGGCAGGGGATAAGTTTATTTTCAAGCGTTGAATAGTGAACTACTGTGAAGTTACCAAACTCTTAAATTTGTATTGCGTTTATTACTAGTAAATAAAACTAGCTATTACTTACAATATCTGTGCGTGTGTTTATTTGACTTTATAGTGATCGAACCCAGGATTGATAATCAAGGAATCATCGAATTCGTCACAGTATGTTGGGGTAAGGAAGCATTCAGTAAAGATTCGGTATATTTCCACAGTAAATACGAAATTAAAACCCATGTAAATCTCCCGGTATTTTTCAAGTATTTTACAACTGGAGAACTTAAAATTTATCACAATATTTGAAAATACTGACTACATATAAGCAGGCTATATTCACAACAATCATTTGGTCTTTCAGAAATTTTACTCAATTTGCTCCTAAAATAAGTATATGAATATAAAAAAAAAGATGTTTCTCGAGGTTAAGAGGTATGAATAACGTTAAATAAATTTAAATCTCTGAGCTAACGTAATATTTTTTAACATATAATTTTGTTGTTGGTTTTACGGTCTGTTCATTTTACATATAATAATTTTTTAGGGCAAAAGGCCTAATAGTGAAAAAACTTATTCTGAGAGGGACAGAAAACAAAACCCAAAGCGGAAAATATATAAACGTAAGTAGTCTATCATTTCTTTTACTATATATTTAAGGCCAATTTTATGTGTTCGAAACCTATTTTTTTGGTAATTCTTTTAAGTTATTTTTCATATAAAGTTATCAAAAAGTAGGATAAAATAATAATTTCTCCAATTTTCCTAAAATAAATAACAAACGTAAGTATAAAAAACTATTTGTTAAAATCCAGTTAAAAAGGTAACTAAAAAATTGGCCTTTAACACGATAAGTAATCTAAAATATAATATTTCTAATATTTACAAACTTTTTTCTATAGTTGAAGCTCATATAAAAACAAATGTATGATAGATGTAAGCACATAAAGTAACAAGCAATAATTCCACAACAAGCAACGATTTAATTTATATTAGCCTTAATATTCTAAATTTACCTGTATGTTTAAACCTGTATCCTTTAATAAAATAAGTAATGACTATCAATCAATAATATCAATAAATATTTGATAAAAACTAAAATACACGCTTACTAAATTTAGAATATGGAGTTCTCAAAAAGTAAGTAATTACGAGGAAAATATCGGTACTTTTCGCTGTTATATACTGAGTATTTACCAAAAACTACAAAGTAACTATTGAGGAGAGTACCAGAAAACTAAGTATTTAAAGAAGTGTTAAGACGTTAACTCCTACGTAATTTACCTGTATTTATTTATCGAAGTTATCTGTAAAATAAAAGTAGGCTACCTGTATGTGTAACTATATTTTGGTATATTACAAGTATCTATCTTGGAAAATACCAGTATATTTTCATGGAAATTACCGAAAATTTTGATTTTAATATACACGATTTTTTCTTGTAAAATACCTAAAAATATCAAAGAAATTAGTTGATTTGGTTTTGTGTTTTTCCGACAGGGTGGATATTGGATTTATATTGGAACGAATTTTTGTCATCCCTTGTCAATTTTTTTTTTGTAACAAACCGGTTTCGGCGAATCGCCATCTTCAGTGCTTGATTTCGTTCTGATCTGTGTCTATCCGTTGTCATGTATTTATAGTCTGGATGCTGTATCAGGTAGTGTTAGTATTCGTGTATATGAGTCGTGTCTTACGAACGTATCCGCACGGGTACCTGCACTGAGGGTTGTTTTTAAGTTGTGGTGTTATATCAGATAATTAGTTTGAGGATGTTAGGTCAGGTAATTTTAAGTGTATATTTAAGGGTGGGTTTTTGACGCTCGTTAGTCATGTAGAAGTCATTAGTTGTGGTTTTAGATCAGGATGTTAGGTTAGGTAATGTTAAGTGTATATTTAAGGGTGGGTTTTGACGCTCGTTAGTCATGTAGAAGTCAGTGATCAGTCGTATACTCCAGTTTTATCATTTGCTATTGTACTTGATTAGTTCACATGTACATGAAGTATATAGGGTAATTATATCCCGAGGCCAATGCTGTTTAACTGAAAACCTATCTGGTAAATACGGAGTAATTTCTCAAATTCAGAAATTTTTACTAATTCCAACGCATATTTTTGGAAGTTGTATGGAAAACAACAAGTGCCTAAAGTATGCCGCCCGTTACACCTCACATGTACACGGAATACCATTTTCAACCTCGCTGAACAAAATTTCCCACTTTCTTGGTATGACCGACTCATCCATTGAATTCATTGCATTCAAATGCAAAAGGAGTATTCTTTATTAAAATATAAATGCACATTTATACAGGGTGGCGCAAAAGTAATCCTCCTATCAGAAAATGCTATAAATTTTGCGATTGGCCCCTAAAGTCAGTTCTGTTTTGACATTTGTGTAGTAAACACATGCGAAATACACGTTAATAAACAATGTTACGCTACACTGCTCCAGAACGCGGAATATTGCTGACTATTTATTTCGGTCGGTGAAAAACGGTTACTGCGCAAAAGTAATCCTCCTATCAGAAAATGCTATAAATTTTGCGATTGGCCCCTAAAGTCAGCTCTGTTTTGACATTTGTGTAGTAAACACATGCGAAATACACGTTAATAAACAATGTTACGCTACACTGCTCCAGAACGCGGAATATTGCTGACTATTTATTTCGGTCGGTGAAAAACGGTTACTGCGCAAAAGTAATCCTCCTATCAGAAAATGCTATAAATTTTGCGATTGGCCCCTAAAGTCAGTTCTGTTTTGACATTTGTGTAGTAAACACATGCGAAATACACGTTAATAAACAATGTTACGCTACACTGCTCCAGAACGCGAAATATCGCTATTTATTTGACCAAACGGTTACTGTGAATGGTGAGCGCTACAGAGCAATGATCAACGAGTTCTTTTTGCCGCAACTTGATGAATTGGGATTGGAAAACATGTGGTTCCAACAAGACGGTGCAACAGCACACACTGCACGTGCCACAACCGATATGCTGAACATCGGAACCTTACTTTTGCGCCACCTTGTACATCAAATACTGAAAAGTAATAAAAATGCAAAAAAATAAAGAGGACCACTTTAAATTTTCAAAATAATAGTTTCCTCGGGATCTAAATTTATGAAAATATTATCATAATTGTAAAGTTTAGTTGCATTAATCTGCGACATACCAGATCCTTTGCTCCGGCGATCCACAACTTTAAAGTAAGTTCAAAGCAAATATTTTATTGGTGCTCCTGCTTTGTTATTTTTGGCTGCTGGCAATTGGTTTATTTTAAGCCACCAACAACAAAATGCATTCTCCCGCCTAATCTTTAGCCGATACTAAAGTTCGCTTGTGCTTTTAAGCTTCATTCTGGTGGTTCGAGCCTTTGCTATACATTTGACTTGTCACAAAATTACGTTGCTTTCATGCTGCCACCCAGTTCTTTTTTCCTTAATCAATTTTTCCGATGGACCTTATCTTGAAACAATGTCTTCTGGCTCTGGAAAGCGTCGTGGCGAGGCTATTGGAAATGACGCTGAGATCTCAAAAAAAGTTCCACGCATAAGTCAGCGTTTGGTCAAACTAAATGAGCTCCTATCAAAGCAAATTTTAGACTCGGAGAAAAGACTTATCGATTTCGTTTGCAAAAAATTGGAGGATAAATTTGAAGCGATTTCAGCGAATTAAGTGGTAGTCACTCGTCTTGAGAACGCGTTCGAACGCATTGGTCATCTTGAAGATGAAATTAAGATACTGAAACAAAATTTGTTAGCACATGAGAGCCAACTTGCTGATTGCGACGCCCGGCCCGTGTGCATGGAATCCCCGTTGAGGAAGGAGAAAATTTGCAAAGTATCTTTCACCTTCTGTGCTTTACTCTAAATATACAGCCACCCCCTATAAAAAGCATTTTTCGGTTGCAAAAAGCACAGAATAGTACAACAGCCGGTCCGTAAGGAGTACGGATATTGATGATTGAAGGAAATTTAGCCTTCGATATAAGTAATATGGTTCCTTCGTATAAATTAATTTGTACATGGCAATAAGCGTTTTAACTTTTAAAATGTTATCAAAAGAAGTCCCAAGCAACCGTTCCGCGTGATAAGATATGTGCTCAAGTCTTTTCAGCCCGTAAGCATATCTGGCAATGTTGTTATACACAACATTAAGTTTCTTTTTGCATACAAAGTCACAATTAGAGTAAATCTAACAACCGTAAAAGAGCGTAGGTATTAAGTACGCTTTTGCCATAAGTAGTCGAATATTTAACGTAGTGAAATACTGTGTTAACCAGAGGGTACGAAGCATCCCATACACTTCCTACCGCGCTAAAGGTATGGTCTTTCCAAGTCAATGTTTTGTTAAAAAGTACACCTAAATTTTTGGCAGTGTCAAGGTATTCTTTAATAGTATTGTCAAAAATTAAATTATCCAGGCCAGTTGTATCGAGTGATTTCCTATTAATAACAATACATTTAGAGTTCTTAGGGTTAAGACAAAAGCCGTTCATTGAAGCCCACGCATCAATTTGATTCAAATCATATTTTAAATTATTTATACATGAACTGATACGATCACTAGGACAACACATATACAATTGGACGTCATCAGCATAGATATGGACATTAGAATACTTAAGGACATCTGGTAAGTCATTTATGTACAAAACAAACAACAAGGGGACCAAGGATTGAGCCCTGTGGGACACCTCTCAAAACACTTAAGAAATCTTATTTTCTATTGCGCACACTTACGGCCTGACTGCGGTCGGCAAGATAGGATCTGATGAGGTTAGACATGTGACTACAGAAATTAAATAAATTTACGATCTTCTTACAGAGAAGAGTGTGGTCCACCGATAATTGATAATTTACAGCTTTTTTTTGTATTGGAAATAGAGACGAAAGAGAGATAGGTAAGGTAGAAACAGCTAAGAAAATTTAAATACATATTTATGAATTTATCCTTGGTGGCCATCCAGTTAATTACTCGTTGTTTGAGCACCATCATCACGAAATAAACTTCCGCTTTCTTGGCCACTACTATCTAGGCTATCGAGAGAATCCAGGTTGTGGATTGCCTTGGGGGTTGTCGTTTATGGATCTTCCTTTTTTTAAGACAAGTCGCTGCCTTGAAAATCTCGAAGTTTTACTTAGACAGCGATGCATTATAAATATTGGTGCATCTGAATTTATACCAACATGAACCAAATGCAGTCCCTTACTGTTTTTGTCGCTATTGTTTAGTCGCCTGAAGGTGGTAACGGTTTCCAACAAGGTGTTTCTGTCTTTTCACTACTGATGATGATACACTTGAACCAGATATGGAAACAGGTGAAGCACAAATTGTAAATGAAGCAGTTGCAGAAGTATCTGTTACAATAAAACGAAGACATTATACTCAACGATACGATGCTATAAATTTTGCTATGATGTGTGACAGATTCGGTGTTTCAGATAGAGTTGCCTCATGTTTCGCAACAGCCCTTTTCGAAGATATAAATTTTCGAGTTGTTTGTGGTGAACTTGTCATAATGGCTAAATCTGAAGTTCCAAGAGAAAAAACTAAAGCTAGAGATGAAGTGGTTCGTAAACGATACATAGATTCCAACATAACTGCATTTTCTGTCGATGGCAGAAAAAATGATTCATTAACAAGAGAGAAAATTGATGAGAAATTTCATACAAATATGGTAAAAGAACCCCATTTAGTTGTTCTAAAAGAGCCTAATGCTGAATTACTTGGATATGTTAATTTGGGTGAAGAAGAAAATAAAATGAATAAAAAATTAAATGAATTCTTTAATAGCAAAAAACTGTCAGTAGATCAATTAATTGGCATATGCAGCGATGGAGAACCAGCTAATACTGGAATAGAAAATGGTGTTATAAGACTTTTTAAAAGCATTTAAATAGACCACTGTACTGGTCACGAGTGGACCAAGAGCAGCAAGTGGAAATATATTCAAAGACATTCAAGACTGTGAAAAATTTCAGGTATGCATTTGTTAAAATTATTTTATAATATTTTTTCAATCAAACTGAAATAATAAAATTTTACTTATTTTAATTGATCTAAAAAATTTATTTTTCAGGTTGTAAGTGATTTTGAACCAATAGCATTGGAAAATATGCCTGGTATGATCAGTGATGAAAAACAACGAGAATTATCTACAGATGTTAAATATTTATGTCAAATGACCAAAGCAATTTCAAATGGTGCTGTTTCAGTTTATTTAGCTAACATAAAACCAAGACCAGTTGTACGTCTATATACAACAACTAAATTTGAAAGCTCTAGCAGCTTATATTATTAGAATTTATGTGCCAATGTACTTCAATGTAAAATACTATAATTCTGTTGTATATGGCCGTGTACTTTTATCAAAGTTTATTCGTTGGACACGATACCTACCACGTAATTTACTTAATATTGTATATGGTGTAATCCAAAATAATTCATACTACGCTCATCCAGAAAACATTTTATTAACAATGTTATGTGATGATAGAAAAGACATACGGGATAGAGCTATCAAAAAAATTTTATACTATCGAGAAAAAATACTTGATCCAACTAAACTCAGAGTTTAAAAAAATATAATATAAATTTTAATGCTTCAGATTATACTGATATGATTGATCTGAATGACGATAATTTACTATCTGAACCGGCATTCACAAGAAATATTCCATACGATCACCTGGTACAATTCTTAGATTATGATGAGTCAACATTAGATGATCCTAATATTCCAATGCATATACAAGGAACAGAAAGATATGTACAGTTGTTAACGTCTGTTTCCAAACGTGTTATAAAAAAAAACCTGAAGGTGTTATGGCTGTTACAGCAGAAAGTCGTGAAAAACAACCACGAATGGAGAGCAAAAAAGATTTTAAAAAATAATAACATAACATTACTTTTATTTTGAAAAATACGTTAAAATGGTAAATTCTAAGTAAAAAAATAATTTTTTAAATAAATTACATTAAAATTATAAAAATTGGGTTTTTTTGCTTTTACTTGAAAATTTAGGCTTTTTTTAAAGATTTTTTTCTACTAAAACGAATTCGAAAAAAGAAAAACTGTCTGAATGAAAGTTGTTGGAAATCTTCTGAACTTATTTTAGCTGTAAAGAAAAAAAAAATTTTCCATAAGAAATTTGTTAAAAATGATAATATAGCAGTTAAAAGTTCATTTTAGGCTAATTTCATTATTTAAGCCTGATATATCTTTTTTTTTTTTAAATGGTCATCTAACCGCCTGGGCGATTTTGACCGTCCAACATAGCTCGCCAGTCGTTTCTTCGTTGCGCTAACTAGCGGCAATTGGAAACACCACGGGATCGCAAATCGGTATCCACTTGGTCCTTCCATCGGAGTGGTGGTCTCCCTCTTCCTCTGCTTCCACCGGCGGGTGCCTTATATATCTACGAAAATTCAAAAACACTATAGATATTAATACAGATTCCGAAATGTACGTAAAATACCTTTGAAGTAAGCCCAATATGATATTTTTTCAAAATCATGGCCGCTACTCGTTGAGCGCAGACGTGTTTTCACTCGCCCTGGTATTTTTTAAGATTATTTATTCATTTTTAATTATATTAACATCACCGCCGTTCTCAATAAACTTTAATAATAATGGATAAGTCTTGCGGAAAGTGCACTAAAACATTTTCAAGATCAACTTCAGATTTAGTGCCTTGTGGCGGTTTTTGCAGAAAAATATTTCACTGGGCATGCTGTGAAGATATAGCGGAGTATGACGTGCGCAAACTGGAGGTAAATCGACACTTAATTTACCTTTGTGACGAGTGTGTGGATGTGCCGGAAAATTTAAGCAGGGCTATTGAAAGAGTCCTTACGAATCAAAAATCAAGTTTTGATCAGGTCTCAAGCGTATTTAACAACAAAATTGAGAGCTTGATGAAGCAATTTGAAGCCTTAAAAAGTGACTTGACTCTTTTGTTTTCACACAACAACAATTTCACGGCGGCTGCGACGAGTGCCAATACATGTGCACAACAAACACTCGCTGTCCCGTCAGGCGCTAAATCGCCTAAGAAAACAGCGAGTAATGGGCAAATCGTGAAAAATAAGAAAACAAATAAGAAAACAAAAGATAAACCGAATACACACACAAGACTCCCACCATCTACCACATTCACTGGAGCGACTGATATAAATGAAAACACTGATTCGCTTACAGAAAGCGGCAATAATCGCAGTAACACTACCCCACTGCTATTTGAGGATGAGTCCGCAGAAAACAACAATCGAACTCCACCTGCAGACAATACTGCTGCTAACAGCGACATTAACACAAACGCAAACGTATCTGGAAATGTGCAGGCAAACATGAACGCAAAGCCACGTTCATTTGTTGTGGGTACAAGTACACGCTGCGATCTCGATGTCGCTGTCCGAACCAGATGGTTTCATGTAGGCTCCTTTAAACCCTCCGTAAAGCCACAGATATATCTGCGTATATAACTAAGCACACAGGTATAAGAGAGAATTTTATATATTGCCACAAACTAGTTAAAAAAGGTCTGCCTACAGAAGGAATAAATAGAGTCAATTTCAAAATTCGAATTCCATCTTCAAGTAGCGACAAAATATTGAACCCGGAGTTATGGCCGGAATATGTCAAAATTCGTCAGTTTGATTTTTTTCAAAAGACTGCCCCGTTGGAAGCAGCAAAATAAGTGATGCCTCTGCTAAAAACTCCAAGCTATCAATCTATTTCCACAATGTCGGTGGCCTGCGTACAAAAACAAGTGACCTTTATCGGTCAGCTGCTACGCACGACTTCGATGTGATCATACTAGTTGAGACGTGGTTAACAACAGATTTTTTATCTATGGAAATTTTTGATAATTTACCGAAAAGACAGAACACTGCAGCCTGGAGTAACTAGAGGCGGCGGAATTCTGGTAGCAGTGGCTTCTTCCCTGGCAAGTCGTGGAGTGCAACTATCTCACACAGATAGCAACATTGAACAAATCTGTGTTACGGTTAACGTCGACGAAACACGCCACGATGGATTTAACGAAATATGCTTTATTGTCAGTTATATTCCACCAAATAGTACTTACAATATTTATAAGTCACATATAGATAATATCAGCTCTATTATGGACTCTCTTTTGCCTTCCCAAACACCATGTGTCTTGGGTGACTTTAACCTAGGCTCTGTTCAGTGGGTGAAAAATCCTGAAGACGGATCTTTAATCCCGTTTACCTCTAAAAAAGACGTCGAGGATCTACTTTGTGATACACTGCATTCTCTCGACTTATTCCAGATAGACGATATTGAAAACAATTTAAATAGAATATTAGATCTAGTTTTCGTAAACAATGACGTCTCATTCAATTTATCCAATTGTGATCTTCCTCTGTCCTGTGAGTCGGTTCATCATAAAGCAATCAGCATCCGGTTCTCATTTTACAAATACGAGGGTGACTCTGAAGAGCCTGAGTACTTTTTCAATTTCTCTAAAGCAAATTTCACCGCCCTCAATGGTTTTTTTGAATCCATTGACTGGAACGCAATTTTTGGCCTCTCAGATTTATCAAACATGTATACTAATTTCAAAAAAGTTATAGAGGAAGGGCTTAACCTATATGTCCCAGTGTATAAAAGAAAGAGATCTTTTAATCTGCCTTGGTACACAAAAGAGTTACTAAGGCTGAAAAATCAACGAAACAAGGCGCACAAGAAGTTAAAAACAATAGGTTCTGATGAGAGCAAAAATGAATTTGTCAGATGCAGGAAAAAATTCGAATGTTTATCCAAATTCTTACATGACAAATATATTAACTCGCTTGAGACCGACATAAAAATTAACCCAAAAACCTTCTGGGTATTCGTTAACTCAAAGCGAAAAACCAATGGTATACCGAGATCAATGGAATATGGCGGCAACGTTGCCTCGCCTACTAAAGAAGCTTGTGAGCTATTCGCCGATTTCTTCGGGTCGGTTTTTAATAGGTTTAAAACAGTCGGTACGTCATATGATATCTCCACCTTGGTTGAGTCTGTAAATATCGGTCAATTAACTGTTAATGAGGAAAAAGTCTTTGAGTCCCTTCTAAAGTTAGATGCATCTAAGGGATCTGGATATGATCTGCTTCCGCCCTTGTTTTTTAAGAACTGTGCCGTCTCTCTTTACTCACAACTCACAAAAATCTTTAACAAGTCCCTCGAAAGCGGTCACTTCCTTGACGAATGGAAAATAGCATACATATCTCCAATCTATAAATCCGGCCTACGAAACTTAGTAGATAACTATCGTCCCATCGCCAAACTATCAATCATTCCAAAACTCTTGGACAAAATCGTAAATGACCACTTCTTCCTATCTTTTAAAAGCTACATTGTAACACAGCAACATGGATTTTATCCGGGGAGATCTACCACCACAAATCTCGCCACGTTCATAAACTTCGTAGTTAACGCGATCGATGACGGCGAACAAGTGGACACTTTGTACACCGACTTCGTCAAAGCATTTGACAGTCTAAACCATGATCTGCTGATCAAGAAGCTAGAGAAACTTGGAATTCACTCAAACGCCCTAAATTGGGTCGGTTCATACCTTAGAAACAGGAAACTAGTAGTGAAGATAGGCAGCAGTACCTCCAAACCTATATTGGTCTCCTCAGGCGTCCCGCAGGGAAGTCATCTGGGCCCATTGCTGTTCTCTTTGTTTATAAACGACATCAGCCAGTCTTTGAAATTCTGCCGTTTCTTGATGTACGCCGATGACTTTAAACTTTATTATAGAGTCAAAAGTATGAGCGACTGTATTCAACTGCAACTGGATATATCGGCGTTGATATCCTGGTGTAAGTATAACGGTCTTTTTTTGAATTTTTCCAAGTGTCATGTGATCACTTTCACTCGGAGAAACGACTGCATAGTCAACAGGTACCACTTCAACGAGAGAGTATAATTAGTGCGGCAAATTCTAAACTCGGTTTCCTTAAACGAAACTCCAAAGACTTTTTGGATCCGCTGACCCTAAAAAGTCTATACACTAGCCTTGTTAGATCCATCTTAGAATATGCCTGCATAATTTGGGACTCGGATTTCGTCACACATTCTAACCGGTTAGAAAGAGTGCAGAGGCGGTTTACCAAATTTGCTCTTCGCCGTATGTTCACCTTTGAAACTATGCCACCTTATGAGCTAAGGTGTAGAATTTTAAACCTACAATACCTTGACAGTCGAAGAAAAATTTGCGGTATTCTTTTTATTAAAGATATTTCTGACAACAAGATTGACTCCCCGGAGTTACTCTCACTGCTTCCCTACTATACCCCAGAAAGGCACCTAAGGGAGAAATACACTTTCTACATTCAAACGCGCAGAACGACCTTTGCTACAAATGAGCCCATTCACAGGATGATATCCTTATGTAACTCTGTTAGTAACTATGCGGATTTTCACTCAATCAGAGAACGCTTTAAAGCTGATATTATTGATTACTACCTATACAAATAATCTATAGCCGCTTAGTTACGACTTGTGCAACTTTTATACTTGCTTTTAAACTTGCTGTTAAACTTATCTGTTTGGTTTGTTCTTTTTTATTTAAACTTGTTAACTAGATGTAAGTTTGTATTTTTATTGTAACTTATCTGTAAGGACTAAGTCCGGTAGATTAAATAAATAAATAAATAAATAAATAAATAAAATTCTATCAGAAGCTATGAAGATTTTTTGGCCAACCCCTACATTCATATGGCAAAATATCTATTTTTGCAAAAGTGGGGGACTCGAAATCGGACTTAGAGCTATGGTGTCTTCAGCAATTTTTCTTAGAATCATGTGTAGATTACGTTTTTGCTATACTCCGGATGAAAACAAATCCATCCATACAATTTGACCCGCTCTAATGTATATATATTTGTTGATTTATATTGTCGATATTTCGACTTTATTCTGAAGTCATCTTCAAATATATATATATAAGTTAACACAGTAGCTAATGCACGCGCCAAAGTAAGTACGCTGACACCGCACTTCACACAAAACACGCATAGCCAATGCAGGTAAATTGATCTGCAACGCATGCAAAACGGTTTGGCTACACGCAAGCTACATGGTTTGATTACATAAACCAAAATACAAATCATGGGAAGCGCAGCGTCAGCAACTAATAAGTTAAATTCAATTGTTTAGAAGCTAAGTCGTAGCTTTAAGTAATATTCTTAATCACTTTGGAGGTGACTGTCAAATGGTAAATATACAAATTTCTCTGCAATTAATTTGGTTGCTTTTTCATGGGATAAAAAATTCTCAATAAAAAATTAAAATGATTTTCATAGAAACTAAAAATTATTATTCTTGGCCTTGAACTCATCGGAATAAACAAAGGAAAAATCCTTGAGTCCCAGATGGACATAGGTGAAAAAGTACTGCAAGCTTACTATACTACTTCAAAAAATCCCAACCCATGGAAAACCAAAAACATCCTATAAAAGAAAAAGAAATTTTATATGGCAAATCTAAAAATTGTCTAAATATATGACAGATGTGAGCATAGAAATACAAAAACAAATATTGCGAAAAAGTATTGGAAGCAATTACGTTTATGTTTAACACCACCATTTCAAAATACTTCAATGAAGAGATTGAAGATTTATACGAGGCGATAGGTGACCAATATCTTGAAATCCTTGGTCATTCAGACATAACCTTAAATATAGAAAAGAAAATATTCACAAAAAATTTGTTCAGAGTAAGGAAAGCTCTGGCAGCCATATAAAAAAAACAGGAGAATAAAATAAGCCTCGCTTGAAACCACTCTTTCAAATTATACTTGAGGGTGCAGCACTCCAACAAAAAGAGAAAAAGCGGCACTCTGACTTATCAGGAAGTAAGGAAGAAAATAGGGCTCGCTTAAGGTCACTTTTTGAAATTATGAAGAAGAAGGGCAACATTTACATTCATCATTAAGTGACAAGGCAGAATGAGTTGAGGCCACTAGATGAAGCACGGATCTCCAATGCGGGTTAGGGTTTTAGAATATGTCCGAGGAAGGCATACTGGTCGTAAGAGGCGACTAATATGCAAAAAGGTAATGACGTGTAACTCAATGGCTGGTCCACGGATATGATGCCCCTCACCTCTCATTGCCCATCTTCTCCTCTCTTACGGAAGGAGGGGTGACATGACCTAAAAGGTTATACTGGTCATACCAAATTGCTACCACGACATTAGGGCAGTACAGCAAGGGAGTACCGGGTTCATATCTGGCAAACGACTGTCACTTTCGACAACACTCCCCAAAACCATTGGGGAGTCTTTCTGTCGTTACAACAACAACATGAGGCACCGATTGTTGAAAATACGAAGGAAACCAATAAACTTTTATAATAAACGACGAGCAAGAGCAATAAGGGCAGCAAGAATAAGAATTCAGAGACCATATCGATACATAAATCCGGAAATCGTGGCGTTGGAAGTAGGTAGCAGTGAAAGTGGTAAATCAGAAACAAGATCAGTACGCAGCAAACATTTTTGGCAGCAAACCGAGGTAAATATCAACATTATCTCCAATCTGAACACGACGGCTCGCTATTACAGCCGGCGCGAAAAAACATAATCTAAATTATGGTGCTTTATTCAAGACGTTGCCCAGAGCAAGCCCTACGTTCGGGATAAAGGTGGAGATAATATAACTTATGTCCCTAAATTCGTGGTATATAGTAAACCACATATTTCATAGCTAAAAAAAGAAAAAATACTTTATTATTGCATTTAAAAAGAAATTTGCATCTTATCACGGAAAAGATTTTTTGTTTGCATATACATGAATTGAAAATTTTGGATTTTTTTCGCTTTTTTAAAAGCTTATTTTTTTTAATTTTATTTCCTCATATCTTATTTATCTTTGAAATAAATTAAAAAATTAGGTTCAATACTTTTCTTATGAAAAATAGTTCTTAAGAACCTTAACAAAATAACTAATAGAAAATATTAAAAAAAAAAGAAATAGAAAAGGCTATCAAATAATAAACTCAAAATTTAAACGGTGATTAAACCATTTTATTGTTATAGTTTTTATTATAAATACGTATACAAAATTATGATAATATCGGCTTCAACTTAATGATTTTTTTAATTTTTATTGGAAAATATCGAAGCAACAAAAACTCAATAATGTGAAGGCATTTCCAATTCAAATATTGACGAATAGGTGAATAAAATTTTAGCACCGAATTGCCTGAAGACCTTCTTAGGGGATTTATTTAATGACAAACAGATTTTTTGGGAGAGGTTTTCTTATAAAAGTTTATCAAGATAAAAAAACATTTAGTTTTTAAATAACCCAATTGCGTGGTACCCACGGAATTATGTACATTGAAAAGGGAATGTGTACCGAATTCCTCGGAACAGAAATACCAAATTAAAACTGAAAAACTATTCTAAAAACAATTCATAAATGTTCATTGAATACAAATATTGCATAATAATAAAATCATACGATTAAATGTTTATAAGGTTAAGAAATTTCATTGGTGTAATTAACACTTTACTTAAGACTAAAGGCATATCTTATTTCCCAACCGATCATCTTTAGACCGCCTATTATTGAATAAATATAGCGCAGGATTAAAAAAAATTGCTATTTTTCCTTGTTGTTGTAGTTGTTGTTAACAGGGCTTCGCCCTGCCCAATGGGCTCGATCACTCTAAATTGTCATCAGGCTCTTCTAACGGAAGTCCGAGGAAACGCGCAGTTTCCACAGGGTTGGTGATGTAGGTGTTAGAAGAGTGGGTTCAACTGAACAGGAGAAGAGATGTATGGTATCATGAGGGGTCATACCACATGCAGGGCATGTATTTGGTATGTTGGGGTTCAGTCTGGATAAGTAAGAGTTTAACCTATTACAACATCCAGAGCGAAGTTGTGCTAGTATGACTCTAGTCTCCCTCGGAAGTACACGCTCCTCTTCAGCCAATTCCGATTCCGGTGGTTGAGTATTAGTAACGGGATTCACTCTCTCTCTTCGGACTTCCGTTAGAAGAGCCTGATGACAATTTCGAGTAGCCCCTGCGAGTTAGGGCGTTTAGAATATGCCCGAGGTAGCCATACCGGTCGTAAGAGGCGACTAAAGGTAATGGTGTGCAACTCGGAAGGACGGGTGACATGACCTAGAAGGTTTCACTGGTCATAAATCGCTACCACGACAGTCGGGCAGTACCGCAAGGGAGTACCGGAGCGTGCCGGGTTCAAATCCGGCCAAGGACTGTTAATTCGACAACACTCCCAAAACCTTCGTGGAGTGTTTTTGTCGTTACCACAACAACAACAAAACCAGCCAGTCGGATGAGCGCACAGAGCAACTGATGAAGATTTTCCACTTGCAGGAAGTCACAATGAAATAAGAGTAATTTAGGTATGGTTGCATGAATATTGATTCTTTAAGCAAATTATTTAAAAAAAAAACTTTGATGTATGTGGAAAACTATGCAATTATAGTGCTGTTCGAAACAAAAGCAGCAAAATTCTCACACAACTTCGATCCCGCTTCTACACAAACAAAGTCAAAAAATCGAAATAAAATACTTTAGAGTATTTATATTAAATATTTTGTATAAGAGCCCTTATTTTTTATAACTTCACATCTTCGAGAAAAAGTTTGAATTCAATTGTCGATGGTGACTTAAGGAATGCTTTTCCATTCTGCTTCCAAGGCTTTAAAAAGATCAGCTGGGTTTCGAAAACGCTAACCTGAAACTTGAACATCATTGTCCTTGAGGAAGTACCTGACTAATTTTGATGTGCCTTTCGGGTCGTTGTCATGTTGGAACACTCATCGAAGCGGCATATTCCATTCAGCATATGATATAATTTTATCTTCCAAAATGTTTTTGTACACGAATCTGTCCATAATACCTTCTATTCTTATAAAAGGACCTACTCCAATTGCAGAAAAACATGTCCACACAATGATTCCACCGCCTCCATGCTTAAAGGTTACTCGACAGTTTCGTGGATCAAGACGTGTACGTTTCCTTAGCCGGACCGTGCAAAGCCCATCAGAGTTAATCATATTGAACAGTTTTCAACTTCTGAATGGTCCAGTTAAGGTGTGAGATTTTAAAAGAGATTCAATGTATTTACAGCATGCTCAATGCCATGTGTTTTATGTAAGGCGAGGCTTCTTCGCTGGTCTGTAACTTCTTAAATTGTTTTCAATTGCTCGGTTTCGGACAGTGATTGAATGAATATTTAATTCGAGGGTCCTTACGACCTCACTTGATGTCGCAAATGAGTTTTCCTTACAAAATCTGCAAATTCGATTGTCACAACGCGGGGTAGTTTTACGCCGACGTCCACCTAAATGTTCAATTTTTACGCTTTTAGTTCGCTTATACTTTTCAATAAGTCTGAAAATTATTGACCTATTAATTTGATACTTTTTTGCTATTGAGATTTGAGACTCGCCGTTTTTAAAATCAGAAATAATCCTTTCTTTAAGACCGTCGCAGTATTTATCACGCGCCATTGTTACAATCTAGTCACTTACAACATACAAATTGAAGTAAGCCGTATTACTTTGAAAAGCCCTGATAGACCTTAAAAAATTCATTCCGTATCTTAATTACCGTTTCTTTAAAAAAAAAATTACGCTCTCGGCTACCTGGGTGTAATTGTTGATTTTGTTTCCAACAAAACCTTCGGGGAGTGTTTTTGTCATTACCACAACAACAACAACGCCTCACTTAAAATTTAAGATATCCCTTATTTCGATAACTCGACTGGTTTCAAACCAATATATAGACCAGGGTGACCAAAAATTTGTTAGTACAATATGGGTATCAAGCGAAAGATGGTAATCAGCCCAGTTCTAAATGAAAATTCCGCACGGATTTTTTCCCTTCTCCAATCCTTCGTACTCTGAATATAAAATCCCTGAGAGTTTTTTCACTTCTCCCTTACCTATTATTCTAAATAATGTTCGAAAAAGGAAAAAACCAGCTAAGGAAGAAAAGTAGCTATTAAGCGCAACCTTCTCCTCTTATTCGCTTTGATTTCTGCCACAAACGTATGAAAAGCTACACTAAACGTTCTTTTACATTTTTTCTCTAAATTTAAAACGAATTCTTCACATATTTACACTTTTAAATTACTTTTTCTGTCAATTGCAAAAACAGCTCATTGCGAAAAAGCGAAACTCCTGTTGTTGTTAACAGTGCTTCGCCCTGCCCAATGGGTTCGATCACTCTAAATTGTCATCAGGCTCTTCTAACGGAAGTCCGAGGGAACGCGCACTTTCCACAGAGTTGGACCAGAGTCATGTAGGTGTCAGAAGAGTAGGTTCGACTGAACAGGAGAAGAGACGTTTGGTATCATGAGGGAGCATACCACATGCAGGGCATGTGTTTGGTATGTTGGGGTTCAGTCTGGATAAGTAAGAGTTTAACCTATTACAATATCCAGAGCGAAGTTGTGCTAGCATGACTCTAGTCTCCCTCGGAAGTACACGCTCCTCTTCAGCCAATTCAAGTGGCTGCCTACTGATACCGGGATTCACAGGCCGAGATCTGAGGGATCTATCTACCGACTCAGTGTTGAGGTCATTTAGAGCCCGCCTATGGTTCCGCGGATCAAACGGCAAAGAGATGTTGTCCAATAGATGTCGATTTGGATGACAGGGTTTATGACAGTTCAGAAGGAACTGTCTACTCAAGAACATTGAGCAATTTTGCCTCTTGATGGAGGTGAGACTCAGATGACATAAGCAGTCATCCCGTAGCAGTTCTGATGGCGGTGGGAAGGTTGGGCGCAGCGTAGTCAATAACCGGTCGGCCAATAGCTTTATATGTAGCAATCAATGTTTCTTTGTCTTTTCCCCAAGTTCTGCCAGCCAGTGACTTGAGGATCTTATTGCGGCTCTGTACCTTTGTGGATATTGCGGTGGCATGACCAGCGAAGGTAATGCCGTTGTCAAACGTCACACCCAAGATTTTCGGGTGGTTGACAGTAGGGTTGACAGTAGGCATTCCATGTCGTAAACAGGGTCGCCGTCGATTTAGTCGGAGATAGGGTCAGATTTCGCTCGGTGAAGAAGCTGGAAAGTTGTTGTTTTTGTTGTTCAAATCCGGCCAAGGACTTGTAGTGTAGCCAAAATAAATGCATGCATACTTACAAACAGTCGGCACGCAGCTATTAAAAACTGTCGAATACGCTTTGTCAGCAAAGTCACACGCTATGAGGCGATGCCCACAAATGCGTTGCAATCATACGAATATATGTATGAACATATGTGCGAATGCACAAGCCAATGTTTGTGTATGAATGTAGGTGTGAATGTACCAGCGAGGGTTTGTAGACGCTGGCTTACATACTTTGGCTAAGCTTGAATTTAGGTAAATATGTATTATGGTAAATAAGTAGTATATAGGAATTTATTGTATAAATAGAAGGAAAATATGTTGAATAAATTCATTCATGTTTGGTGCCGAATGATGGCACTACACGAACCTATTTCACTTTAAATAGTTTTATTACATGGCGATCCTGCCTGTTTAGATTCTGCCTGTTTAGAGCCTGCCTGTTTAGATCCTGCCAACAATTTTTCAACAAGGCAGCTATCGATGATATCACTAGTTACAGTAACACCAATGGTTTCGAATTTTGTTTTATGCCACCACGCGCCCCACATTTTGGGGGCCTATGGGAGTCAGCAGTAAAATCGATGAAAACGATCATTATCAAAAATATTACAAAGGCTCACATAACATACGAAGAACTGCAAACCGTCCTAATAGAAGTCGAAGCGATTCTTCATGCTGAACTCGCGAGGCATTCCCCAACGAATTTCATGAGCTCAGGCCAAATTGAAGAAGTTACAACGCTAAGAATCGAACATCAGAACGATACGATCCAACCATACCACATATGCATAAGCGAAGTGGAATAAGGATTCTGGACTTAACAAACAAAGCAAATCCCGCAGCAAGGGAAGGACACATCAGGAGGAAAAAAGGAAAAAATTATATAATTTAAGTATTTTAATATTTATTTAGAAGCATATAGCAACCTAACGGCTGCTGCCATTAAGGGCAAAAAGTAGATTTTTGCTTGTAAAGTAAGAATTTTTTTTTTCCCTCCTTCTGTACTTAAATTTTTCAAATGAATGAGGAACTAGATATAATAAGTCAGGCAGAATTTGACGCAATATTCTTGCGTTACAGTAAATTAATAGTAGAAGAGAAGGATATAGTAGAAATAGATATAAAAACAAAAGAAGTAGGTGAAATAGCAAGGATAGAAGAACCAGAAATAATTAAACAAGGCCCTAAAGCAATAACCATAGAGGAATATAGGCGTAGGACGAAACCAATAGAGGTAGAGGAACCTAAGATTTCCTAACCTATTAGCAGCAAAAGAAAGAGAGGAGGAAAAAGATTCAACTACAGAAGCAATACTGTACCAACAAATTAATCTAACTACTAACACGGAGGAAAGAATCCGTTTAAAAAATTAAATAAAAAAGATCAAAAATATATAAAAAAAAAAAAAAAAAAAAAAGTATTTTCTATTGCAGTGCTAAAATTTTTTTTATTCCCTATGGAGGGCGCTTTGCCTAATGATCTTGATTACGAGACTATCGACAGTGTCGTTAATAATTTGGAAAATGAAAGCGCAATTGAGGCCCGTATAGAAAGGGAAAGATTAAGACCCTACAGAGGAAAGAAAAACACTAGTTTGGCTTAAAAGTCATTGGGAATATATAGGAATGACTAGGGAACCAACCCTTGAAGATGTTAGGTATAACACAGCAATGGAAGAAGTAACAGTCCGAGCTCTAATAAAAATTTGGCCTAAGAGAACTGTAGATAAGAAGGGAAAAATATATGTAAAAAGTAAAATTTTTTTTTTAAATAAAGAAAATACCAAAAATATAATAAATCAGTGCATTTATAGTTTTTCTTACAAGGAGGCCAAGAATCCAAAGTGGAAGAGCCTAATGCTAATGTGATTAACTCAATCCAAATAGCCGACCACACTGAGGCACTAGAATTTATTAAAATCTTATTAATAATATTGGCAATCTGCACTTGCCTCAATTTGTTTCTTAAATTATACTCAGCTCACAACAAATTTTTAAAGAAAAAATACATGAGCCGAGCAGATGGTCTAGACAAGGTCTAAACCCAAGGAAAACTATATACCCCAATGGACAAATGGGAAACCATTCTGAATACATTGGTGGAAGAAAAAATTTTGGCGGAAAAGTCATATAAGTGTATTAACAAAAATACACCCATACAAAGAGTAACGGTATTGAAACATCTCACGGCAATATTACAGTCATTGAATAATATAGGAAAAGCCACACAAAAGGTGTATAGCAAGTTGACAGCTAAGCATCAGCTAGAGGTACAACAAATATTTTTCAGTGTCAGGGATAAATTGGTATCCTTACTGGCTAGATATAACATTGAGGCATTGGTCCCAAATTCATTTGAAAAAGAAATAGAACTAGATTTTGCCATCTTATTACCAGAGGCACAACCCAATCTGGAGGAAGCCGTAAAAATTGAAATTACTGAAAAAGAATCACAAACAGAAAACGCCAAAATGCCACTGACAAATGTAGATTTCATTAAAACTTCAGTACACTGCTGAGATTGAAAAACTCACAAAATCATTGGAAGGAGCATACATATCTGACGGACTAACACCGGAGTTAGCTACCAAGTATGCTACACAGTCAGCTGTAAAAGCTATGTGTAAAAATTACTCCAACGATAAAGTAAAAACTATAATGCAGGCTGGAACGTTCACCACGATGAACGAAGCCATATCAAAATTCACTAACAGTTGCACAGAAGTAACTGGAAAGCCAAATTCACTGTTACATATTCGCCAACAAAATCATTTCCGAGGTAACTTCCGCAGGAGTTACCAAAACAGTAACTATAGAAGAAATCAGAGGCGTACATTTAACAATTACGGCAATAACAACAATAATAATAATAATAATAGTAATAACCGAGCGGCCGCCGTGGTGTGAAGGTAGTGTTGCCGGCTTACCACACCGAAGGTCCATGGTTCGAGCCCTGGTACAGGTAACACCAAAGTGATTTGAAAAAAGTTTTTCAAAACGGGGTCGCCCCTCGGCAGTGGTTTGGCAAACTCTCCGAGTGTATTTCTGCCATGACAGGCTTCTCAGCAAAAATTCGTCTCCTTTGTAGATGCCGTTCGGAGTCGGCAAAAAACTGTAGGTCCCACCAATTTGTAGGGAAAAATTCAAATCGGCACACCACAAATTGGAAGAGAAGCTTGGCGCAAAAATCTCTTAGGAGGTTTATGATGATATACCTGTTGTATATCGCGCCATAGAAAAAAAAAAATAAAAATAACCGAGCAAATAATCAAAGATCTGGTCGAAACTTTGGATCAAGAGGTTATAACCGTAATAATACCAGAAATGTAAGGAATGTTAGCCAACAGGAAAACCAGCAAACTCCACCTCAATAAATAAAAAATTATATGTTTTCAATTTACACCTAAATAGCTACATAACTTCCAAAACAACTCTGAATGATTCCATTTCAACCCTCCTAATCGATACAGGAGCGGATATATCAATTATAAAAAAGGGTCAAATTGACAGTCATGGCACTATTAATAATTCACAAAAAACAGATTTAAGAGGAATTGGTCAAGGCATAACGAGCACTATAGGCACAGTTAAAACAGATTTAAAGGATGATTACCTATTGATTAGACACAAGTTTCATGTAGTAGAAGACAATTTTCCAATCCCATGTGATGGAATACTGGGTTTGGATTTTATTAAAAAATATAATTGCATTTTAGACTACCAAAATGATGGGGATACCCTAATATTAAGACCATATGATTATCCAGAAAATATAATAATTCAAATGACTAATAAACCGACTGTAAATAGTATATCAATTCCCGCAAGATCGGAAGTAATCCGAAAAATCCATATTAAAAATAAAAATTCTGATTTATTAATTCCACACCAAGAATTGTCTGAAGGCATATTTGTTGCAAACACCCTAGTAGATTCACAGCAAACATTCGTCAGAATTATAAATACAACAGATGAAAATGTAATACTTCATGATTTTAATATAAAAACAGAAAATTTGGATAATTATTCAATAGTTAAATATAATAATCTAAAAAATTAGCAGAACAGTAAAGAAAAATTAGAAAGATTAAATAAAAATTTTCCACACTTTGCCCATGAATCCATTAATGCATTATGTGCAGAATTCATTGACATTTTCTCATTAGAAACAGAACCAATTACCACTAATAATTTTTACAAACAAAAACTTCATATGAAGGACAATAACCCAGTTTACGTAAAAAACTACAGAATACCAGAAGCCCACAAGAGCGAAATAAATAAACAAGTAAATAAATAAATTAAAGACGACATAATAGAACCTTCAATGTCAGAATTTAATAGTCCAATTTTATTGGTACCCAAAAAATCACTCCCTAATCAGCAAGAAAAAATATGGAGAATGGTTGTGGACTACAGACAAGTAAATAAAAAATTAACCGCAGATAAATTCCCGCTGCCAAGAATTGATGACATACTACATCAATTAGAAAGAGCTAAATATTTCTCGTGCTTGGATTTAATGTCCGGTTTTCATCAAATAGAACTCAGTTCAGAGTCAAGGGATATCACATCCTTTACAGCAGATAATGGCACCTATCGATTTAAAAGACTACCTTATGGCCTTAAGGTTGCCCCAAATTCATTTCAGAGAATGATGACATTGGCATTCTCAGGTTTAAAAATTTCACAAGCATTTCTATACATGAACGATTTAGTCGTATTAGGATGCTCGGAAAAACATATGATCAAAAACTTACGGAATGTATTTGAAACTTGTAGGAAGTATAATTTAAAATTACATCCGGATAAATGCATATTTTTCAATCAAGAAGGTACATACCTTGGTCATAAGTGTACAAGCAAAGGAATTTTGCCAGATCCCAGTAAATTTGAAACTGTTAAAAACTATCCAACCCCTAAAAATGCGGATGAAGCGAAACGATTCGTCGCATTTTGCAATTATTACAGAAGATTTATTCCAAACTTTGCAGAGTATTCTAGGATAATAACAAGGCTTTGCAAGAAAAATGTAGTTTTCGACTGGACAGAGGATTGTAAAAAATCCTTTGACTATTTGAGGGCTGCGTTAATAAGCCCTAATATCTTACAATACCCCGATTTCAGTAAACAATTTTGTATAACAACTGACGCAAGTGGATATGCTTGCGGAGCAGTGCTAAGCCAAGAGTATGAAGGAAAACAATTGCCAATTGCCTATGCATCAAGATCATTCACAAAAGGAGAAATTAACAAAGCAACAATTGAAAAAGAACTAGCGGCCATTCATTGGGCCATAACAAATTTTAGACCATAGGTTTATGGTAGAAAATTTTTAGTCAAGACAGACCATAGACCTCTAACATTCCTATTTTCGATGAAAAACCCCTCATCAAAATTAACTAGAATCAGACTAGATTTGGAAGAATATGACTTCGAGGTGGAGTATATAGCAGGAAAACAAAATTAATCAAAAAAGGAAAGAAAATTTGTAGTGAAATAAATATAAAAAACCAAATTGTTGAGGCGAAGATTGACTTAGGACAATTCTTTGCCAGGCTAATGAAAGAAGCCGGCAATTTGAAAATTGTAAAAATACAGTTGTCCTTAGGAGACAAATTGTTTAAAGATAACTATACTCGAGTAGATGAATTTAAAGAAATAGGTACCCAAGTTCTCAAAAATCTAACTATAGCATTAACTCCGGAGGTTATGCATGTGACGAATAACAAAGAAATTAAAGAAATTCTTTATAAATATCACGACGATCCTGTTTTTGGTGGCCACCCAGGAATAAATCGTACGTCAAATAAAATAAGACAAAAGTATTACTGGAATAATATGAAAAATTACATAAGAAAACATATCAAAAATTGCATTCACTGCAATAAAAATAAATCCAATAAACACCTGAAAGAACGAATGACTATAACGGATACGCCTCCAAAGGCTTTCGATATAGTACAAATCGATACAATAGGACCATTTCCAAAATCGATACAGGGAAATGAATATGCAGTTACTATTGTATGTGACCTAACCAAATACTTGGTTACAGTACCCGTCCAAAGCAAACATGCCGTAGCAGTTGCTAAGGCAGTATTTGAACATTTCATTCTAATTTATGGTTGTATGAAAACAATTAAAACGGATATGGGAACCGAATACAAAAATAGTTTATTTGAGGAATTGTGCAAGCTCTTAAAAATAGCGCATAAAACCTCAACACCCTACCACCATCAAACTTTAGGTACTGTCGAACGCAGTCATAGAACATTCAATGAATATGTGCGTTCCTACATATCAATTAACAAAGACGATTAAATACTTTTCGTATTGTTACAATACAACACCTTCAACAGTTCACGGCTATTGTCCTTTTGAACTAGTTTTTGGAAAGACACCTCTGACTTACGAATTTTTAAAAGAAAATGTAATTAGCCCAGTATATTATCATGAGGCTTACAACAAGGAAATAAAGTATAGGTTACAGTTAGCACAAGAAAAAGCTAAAAAATTAGTACAGGAATCTAAGCAAAAACAAAAAGTTAGCTATGATAGGAAAATACAGTATAAGGAAATAAATATAGGAGATTTAGTATTAGTCAGAAATGAAGCAGGTCATAAGTTAGACAATAGGTATAAAGGGCCCTATAAGGTAGAAAATATTGATATAAATAATAATTTTACTCTAATTCCTTATAAGGTAGAAAGCATAGATAGAAATGATAAGTATATTATAAGTAATGAGAATAAGAAAATCTTAATACACAAAAATAGGCTTCAATTGTTAGAATAAATACACTCAAATTACTCATAAATTTTTATTGTACACTTACAAACAAACCCATAAATTAGGAAATTTATTGTATACAAATAAAAACTCAAAAGAAAAGTCGTAAAAATACACCAATGTACAAACAAACATATTACTGAAATAAATTATTTAGTCCACTTGAAAATAAAGTAAACAAAGAACAAAAATTTTGTCACATAAACAAACCAAAACAAAAAAAAAAAAAAACTGTATCAACTTACACTTAAGACGTAAAGTGAATAAACACAAAATCTAAGCAAGTTATAAAAATTAATCAAATTATAGTTTTACATATTTATATATATATAAAACTTTTTGAAAGGGTAGATGTAGTGTAGCCAAAATAAATGCATACATAAATGCATTAAAAACTGTCGAATACGCTTTGTCAGCAAAGTCACACGCTATGAGGCGATGCCCACAAATGCGTTGCAATCATACAAATATATGTATGAACATATGTGCGAATGCACAAGCCAATGTTTGTGTATGAATGTAGGTGTGAATGTACCATCGAGCGTTTGTATACGCTGGCTTACATACTTTGCCTAAGCTTAGAATTTGGGTAAATATGTATTATGGTAAATAAGTAGTATATAGGAATTTATTGTATAAATAGAAGGAAAATATGTTGAATAAATTCATTCATGTTTGGTGTCGAATGATGACACTACATGAACCTATTTCACTTTAAATAGTTTTATTACAGACTGTTAATTCGACAACACTCCCTAAAACCTTCGGGGAGTGTTTTTGTCGTTACCACAACAACAACAACAGGATTATACGGTCATCGCCACTTAGCAAAGCACTAATATCGGAATGATTATCTCTAGGACAACACGTGGCAGGGGGAATGGGTGTAGGTGTTTATAATTTGCAGGTCGACGTCGCCTGACCGGACTTCTATGCCTTGGCATTCTAAGGTAGAGTTCCTGGGGTCGACGTCAGGGGACTGACGGTTCGCCTGACCGGATTACTATGCCTTGGCATTCTACGGTAGAGCCCATGGGGTCGATGTCAGGGGCAGAGAAAGAGGCGACTGACGATCGACGATGCTCATATCTGGCCTATTACGGAGGGGATAGGAATGTTGAGCGCCCGTGCCGAAAATCTTGGGTGTGACATTTGACAACAGCCTCACCTTAGCCACCACAATAGCCTCAAAGGTACAGAGCCGCAATAAGATTCTCAAGTCACTGGCTGGCAGAACTTGGGGAAAAGACAAAGAAACATTGATTGCTACATACGAGTATAAAGCTATTGGCCGATCGGTTATTGACTTACCTATCACCCTGTTGGGGTTGTTGTTGTTGTTGTTGTTAACAGTGCTTCGCCCTGCCCAATGGGTTCGATCACTCTAAATTGTCATCAGGCTCTTCTAACGGAAGTCCGAGGAAACGCGCAGTTTCCACAGGGTTGGACCAGAGTGATGTGGGTGTTAGAAGAGTGGGTTCAACTGAACAGGAAAAGAGATGTATGGTATCATGAGGGGTCATACCACATGCAGGGCATGTATTTGGTATGTTGGGGTTCAGTCTGCATAAGTAAGAGTTTAACCTATTACAATATCCAGAGCGAAGTTGTGCTAGTATGACTCTAGTCTCCCTCGGAAGTACACGCTCCTCTTCAGCTAATTCAGGTGGTTGAGTATTAATAACGGGATTCACAGGCCGAGATCTGAGGGATCTATCTACCGACTCAGTGTGGAGGTCAATTAGATCCCGTCTATGGTTCCGCAGATCAAACGGCAAAGAGATATGATGCCGGATCTCATCGTAATGCTTACGGAGATGTCTCCTTATTTCTCTGGGGGGCGGTGCTACATCCTAAAGATGTCGGTTTGGATGACTAGGTTTGTGACAGTTCAGAAGGAACTGTCTACTCAAGAGTTTCGCGTGCTCTTGAACATTGAGCAATTTTGCCTCTTGATGGAGGTGAGACTCAGATGACATAAGCAGGCATCCCGTAGCAGTTCTGATGGCGGTGTTTTGGCAGACTTGCAATTTCCTCCAGTTGGTGTCAGAAAGGTTGGGCGACCATATAGGCGCAGCATAGTCAATAACCGGCCGGCCAATAGCGTTATATGTAGCAAGCAATGTTTCTTTGCCTTTTCCCCAAGTACTGCCGGCCAGTGACTTGAGGATCTTATTGCGGCTCTGTACCTTTGAGGCTATTGCGGTGGCATGACCAGCGAAGGTGAGGCCGTTGTCAAATGTCACACCCAAGATTTTTGGGTGGTTGACAGTAGGTAGAGGTACTCCATCTACGTGGACATTTAGCTCTTGCCCCATCTGCGCATTCCATGTAGTAAACAGGGTCGCCGTAGATTTAGTCGGAGACCGGGTCAGACTACGCTCGGTGAAGAAGCTGGAAAGGTCATGGAGGTAACTGTTGATTCTGATACAGAGTTCATCAATGGAGGGACCCTTGCTCGAGGCCATTATCGTGCAGTCGTCAGCGTAGGAAACAATGGAGACTCCCTCTGGTGGGGGGGAAGTCTCGAAATATAGAAATTAAACAAGAGGGGAGAGAGAACACCACCTTGCGGCACCCCTTGTTTTATTCTTCGTGGTCTAGATTTCTTGTTCCTAAATTTGACTGTTGCCTGTCGACCATTGAGGTAATTAGCGGTCCACCTCCTAAGGCCGGCAGGGAGCAGTGTCTCATCCAGATCTCTGAGGAGAGTGGCGTTATTGACCGTGTCAAATGCATTTGACAGATCAAGTGCCACGAGAACCGTCCTATGGTTTGGTGGATGTTGATTCAAACCGTTGTTAATCTGCGTTGTAATGGCGTTCGAAGCGGATGTCGTGCTGTGATTTTTGCGAAAACCATGTTGATGATCGGCCAATTTTAGATTTGTAACGAAGTAAGGAAGCAGAATGGACTCTAGCAATTTCGCTACCGGCGAAAGGAGGGATATCGTACGATAAAACTCTCCTAGGTTCGCCGGCTTCCGTGGTTTTAATAGGGGAACTACAATCGCTTGTTTCCATATCTCAGGTATAACGAAGGTAGTTAGAGAGAGATTGAAGAGAGCCGCTAAATAATTCTGTCCTTCATGGCCAAGGTGTTTGATCATCTTCATGGCAATTCCGTCGGGTCCGATGGGTTTTGAGGGTTTGGCCTTCATTATGGCTTCCTTAACCTCTGCGACTGAGACGGCAATGGGCGCGGTATAGTGTTTGTGTTTGCGCGCATGTCGGAAGGCTCTTCTCTTAGTCCTATCCGCAGGTGGATGCATTATAAACAGCCGGCAAAAGGAGCTCGCGCATTTCCTGGCGTCCGATTTGACACTGTCGCCGAAAGCAATGGCGACCTTGTCTTTGTGTTTGGTCGGATTGGATAGGGCTTTGACAGTCGACCATAATTTGCCGACTCCGCCGGAGAGGTTGCATGTCTCAAGGTGTTGTTTCCACTTGGTCAGCTTGTGTTCGTTGACAATCCTACGGATTTCCGCATTGAGATCTTTTATTCTGGGATCTGCGGGATTGATAAGTCTCACTTGGTCACGTTCTCTTGCCATCGCCGCAGCTTCTGCCGGGAAATTCGGACGAATTTCTGGTATTCTGCCAGCAGGAATAAAGCGGCATGAGGCTGAATCAATGATCTTGCGAAACTCTCTTTCGCCTTTGCGTACGTCCGTTGGAGTGGGTAAGGCAGCGAAGGAGCGCTCTGTATATTCAGTAAAGCGGTCCCAGTCCGCTTTGGTGAAGTTGATGTATGTTATTTTATCAGTCGTTATGAAGTCTGTTGGGGTCATCTCCATTGACTGTACAGAATGCTGAGTTGTCTATTTGATCTGCAATTGCGTGTCCTCTGCTGTCTGCTGGCAAGTTGGAGTGCCAGAGATCGTGATGTACGTTGATCCCGCCTAGGATTATACGCCCCTGCGGGTCAGGGGTTTAGAATATGCCCGAGGTAGGCATACCGGTCGTAAAGGAAGCGGAAAAGAACCATAGTTTTGTCTAAAATTGTTTCAATTTCTTGCTCGCTCATCTAAAAGTATTTCGTCACTGGTTATTGACACTTTTTAATAAGATTATGTATACTTACGCCTTTACCACCTTTTTTTAGTTTATCATCAATAAACAATGAGAGGTATTCGGGAGACTTTTGATTCAAATTAAGAAAGTGTTCAAAATCAGATGAAATAACGTTTTTGAATAACCGATCATTGTTAAACGAATGGCGACTAATATGCACAAAGGTAATGACGTGCAACTCGATAGTTGATCTACGGATATGATGCATCTCACCTCTCATTACCCATCTTATCCTTCCTTACGGAAGGAGGGGTGACATGACCTAGAAGGTTTCACCGGTCATAAATCGCTACCGCAACAGTCGGGCAGTACCGCAAGGGAGAACCGGAGCGCACCGGGTTCAAATCCGGCCAAGGACTGTTAATTCGACAACACTCCCTAAAACATTCGGGGAGTGTTTTTGTCGTTACCACAACAACAACAACAGGATTATACGGTCATCGCCACTTAGCAAAGCACTAATATCGGAATGATTATCTCTAGGACACGTGGCAGGGGGAATGGGTGTAGGTGTTTATAATTTGCAGTTCGACGTCGCCTGACCGGACTTCTATGCCTTGGCATTCTAAGGTAGAGTTCCTGGGGTCGATGTCAGGGGCAGAGAAAGAGGCGACTGACGATCGACGATGCTCATATCTGGCCTATTACGGAGGGGATAGGAATGTTGAGCGCCCGTGCCGAAAATCTTGGGTATGACATTTGACAACAGCCTCACCTTAGCCACCACAATAGCCTCAAAGGTACAGAGCCGCAATAAGATTCTCAAGTCACTGGCTGGCAGAACTTGGGGAAAAGACAAAGAAACATTGATTGCTACATATAAAGCTATTGGCCGATCGGTTATTGACTATGCTGCGCCTATATGTTCGCCCAATCTTTCTGACACCTACAGGAAATTGCAAGTCTGCCAAAACACCGCCATCAGAACTGCTACGGGATGTTGCTTAGGTCATCTGAGTCTCACCTCCATCAAGAGGCAAAATTGCTGAATGTTCAAGAGCACGCGGAACTCTTGAGTAGACAGTTCCTTCTAAACTGTCATTAACCCAGTCATCCAAATCGACATCTTTTGGATGTAGCACCGCCCCCCAGAGACATGTTGTTGTTGTTGTTGTTGTTAACAGTGCTTCGCCCTGCCCAATGGGCTCGATCACTCTGAATTGTCATCAGGCTCTTCTAACGGAAGTCCGAGGAAATGCGCAGTTTCCACAGGGTTGGACCAGAGTGATGTGGGTGTTAGAAGAGTGGGTTCAACTGAACAGGAAAAGAGATGTATGGTATCATGAGGGGTCATACCACATGCAGGGCATGTATTTGGTATGTTGGGGTTCAGTCTGCATAAGTAAGAGTTTAACCTATTACAGTATCCAGAGCGAAGTTGTGCTAGTATGACTCTAGTCTCCCTCGGTAGTACACGCTCCTCTTCAGCCAATTCAGGTGGTTGAGTATTAATAACGGGATTCACAGGCCGAGATCTGAGGGATCTGTCTACCGACTCAGTGTGGAGGTCATTTAGAGCCCGTCTATGGTTCCGCAGATCAAACGGCAAAGAGATATGATGCCGGATCTCATCGTAATGCTTACGGAGATGTCTCCTTATGTCTCTGGGGGGCGGTGCTACATCCAAAAGATGTCGGTTTGGATGACTAGGTTTGTGACAGTTCAGAAGGAACTGTCTACTCAAGAGTTCCGCGTGCTCTTGAACATAGAGCAATTTCGCCTCTTGATGGAGGTGAGACTCAGATGACATAAGCAGGCATCCCGTGGCAGTTCTGATGGCGGTGTTTTGGCAGACTTGCAATTTCCTCCAATTGGTGTCAGAAAGGTTGGGCGACCATATAGGCGCAGCATAGTCAATAACCGGCCGGCCAATAGCCTTATATGTAGCAAGCAATGTTTCTTTGTCTTTTCCCCAAGTACTGCCGGCCAGTGACTTGAGGATCTTATTGCGGCTCTGTACCTTTGAGGCTATTGCGGTGGCATGACCAGCGAAGGTGAGGCCGTTGTCAAATGTCACGCCCAAGATTTTTGGGTGGTTGACAGTAGGTAGAGGTACTCCATCTACGTGGACATTTAACTCTTGCCCCATCTGCGCATTCCATGTGGTAAACAGGGTCGCCGTAGATTTAGTCGGAGACAGGGTCAGATTACGCTCGGTGAAGAAGCTGGAAAGGTCATGGAGGTAACTGTTGATTCTTATACAGAGTTCATCAATGGAGGGACCCTTGCCCGAAGCCATTATCGTGCAGTCGTCAGCGTAGGAAACAATGGAGACTCCCTCTGGTGGGGGGGGAAGTCTCGAAATATAGAAATTAAACAAGAGGGGAGAGAGAACACCACCTTGCGGCACCCCATTGTTTTATTCTTCGTGGTCTAGATTTCTTGTTCCTAAATTTGACTGTTGCCTGTCGACCATTGAGGTAATTAGCGGTCCACCTCTTAAGGCCGGCAGGGAGCGGTGTCTCATCCAGGTCTCGGAGGAGAGTGGCGTGATTGACCGTGTCGAATGCATTTGACAGATCAAGTGCCACGAGAACCGTCCTATGGTTTGGTGGATTTTGGTTCAAACCGTTGTTAATCTGCGTTGTAATGGCGTTCAAAGCGGATGTCGTGCTGTGATTTTTGCGAAAACCATGTTGATGATCGGCCAATTTTAGATTTGTAACGAAGTAAGGAAGCAGAATGGACTCTAGCAATTTCGCTACCGGCGAAAGGAGGGATATCGGACGATAGGACTCTCCTAGGTTCGCCGGCTTCCCTGGTTTTAGTAGGGGAACTACAATCGCTTGTTTCCATATCTCAGGAATAACGAAGGTAGTTAGAGAGAGATTGAAGAGAGCCGCTAAATAATTCTGTCCTTCTTGGCCAAGGTGTTTGATCATCTTCATGGCAATTCCGTCGGGTCCGATGGATTTTGAGGGTTTGGCCTTCATTATGGCTTCCTTAACCTCTGCGGCTGAGACGGCAATGGGCGCAGTAGAGTGTTTGTGTTTGCGCGCACGTCGGAAGGCTCTTCTCTTAGCCCTATCCGCAGGTGGATGCATTATAAACAGCCGGCAAAAGGAGCTCGCGCATTTCCTGGCGTCCGATTTGACACTGTCGCCGAAAGCAATGGCGACCTTGTCTTTGTGTTTGGTCGGATTGGATAGGGCCTTGACAGTCGACCATAGTTTGCCGACTCCGCCGGAGAGGTTGCATGTCTCAAGGTGTTGTTTCCACTTGGTCAGCTTGTGTTCGTTGACAATCCTACGGATTTCCGCATTGAGATCTTTTATTCTGGGATCTGCGGGATTGATAAGTCTCACTTGGTCACGTTCTCTTGCCATCGCCGCGGCTTCTGCCGGGAAATTCGGACGAATTTCTGGTATTCTACCGGCAGGAATAAAGCGGCATGAGGCTGAATCAATGATCTTGCGAAACTCTCGTTCACCTTTGCGTACGTCCGTTGGAGTGGGTAAGGCAGCGAAGGAGCGCTCTGTATATTCAGTAAAGCGGTCCCAGTCCGCTTTGGTGAAGTTGATGTATGTTATTTTATCAGTCGTTATGAAGTCGGTCGGTCGTTCAACAGAGAGTAAAATGGGTAGGTGGTCTGAAGCTAACGTAAGCATCGGTCGCCAGATGACAAAGTTAATAAGGCCCGCGCTCGTTATGGAGATGTCTGGCGAGCTGTGACAGTTACCTGCCACCCTGGTGGGGGCATCTCCATTGACTGTACAGAATGCTGAGTTATCTATTTGGTCTGCAATTGCCTGTCCTCTACTGTCTGCTGGCAAGTTGGAGTGCCAGAGATCGTGATGTGCGTTGAAGTCGCCTAGGATTAGGCGGTTATCGCCCCTTAGCAACGCACTAATGTCGGGATGATAATCTCTAGGACAACACGTGACAGGAGGAATATAGATGTTTATGATTTGCAGGTCGGCGTCTCCTGACCGGACTGCTATGCCTTGGCATTCTAAGGTAGAGTCCCTGGGGTCGACGTCAGGGGAAAATAGATTGTATTGTACAGAGTGATGTGTGATGAACGCAAGGCCACCCCCAATACCGCTGGGACGGTCTTTACGATGTACATTATACCCATCACAAGTTCGTAAGTCCGATCTCGTGTTCAGTTTTGTCTCTTGTATCGCGGCGATTTTGATGTTGTGCGTCTTCATAAAGTCAGTTATCTCCGCGATCTTTCCAGCTAATCCGTTACAGTTCAGCTGCAGAATTTTGAAGTGTGTAGGAGGGAAGGCGGGGGACATACTAGGCGTGAGGGACGGATGCGTTTGCCTAGGTGGAGGTAGGCTAAGGCCTAAGCTATGTCGCAGTCTAGAGTTGACAGCGCCATGGCCGATGTTGTCTGGCGTGGAGGGCGGCTGTGTACTGCAACAGGGGGCTATGAACGAATCCGTCCAAAGGTTGCCGTTTGCGAGCCCAGAGCACATAAGGGTGTGACACAGGCCAAGGCAACTGTTGCACTTGACCGATGTCGCAGGCGTATACAATCTTTGCCGACAAACGGTGCACGTAGTGAAAGGTACTAGGAGGTGGTGTTCCTGACCCACGTGCAGGCTGGAAGCAGGGGGGGGCATTGGAGGCAGAGACAGAGGGGACTGACGCTCGGCGATGCTCATATCTGACCTGTTCCGGGGGGAGTAGGAGTGTTGAGCGGCCGTGTGAGATGGAGACGCTGGCGTGCGTAAGCGACAGTCGGGAGTGGGTGAGGCAGGGATGGCAGCGGTGCTGCCAGTCGTGTAGACTGAGCCACTATTGTGACTATTGGAAGTAGTTAGAGGCGGTAAGGGAGTGCCAGAGCGGCGGCTACCGCGGGACGTCCTAGGACGTGTACAGCAAGGTGCCTCAAAGGTACTAAAGAAAGTACGGGGTCTGTGGATGGCAGGGTTAAGCCCTGAACATCCAGGTTTATGTAACCATCTCTTACACTTGGCGCATTGTACCGAATACGACCGTTTAATATAAATTTTCTTCCAGCAAACGCAGCAGATCCAGTCTCTTGGTCCAGGGTTGGGTTCGACCCCAGCCCGTAACAAGAGACAATGGAGCAACCCAGCTGCAAGGGTTTGCTCCGAGGACGACAATTTAAGGGTGGGACGGGACAGATTGGACAGGGTTACACTGAAATAACAGCCCTTGGCCGGGTGAGAAAACCCGGGTCATTCCGGTGCGATAGAACCGGCTGTTGTGGGAATGCCATCTTCGTAAGCACTACGATGAGATCCGGTACCATATCTCTTTGCCGTTTATTCTGTGGAACCATAGACGGGCTCTAATTGACCTCCACACCGAGTCGGTAGACAGATCTCTCAGATCTTGGCTTGTGAATCCCGTTATTAATACTCAACAACCTGAATTGGCTGAAGAGGAGCGTGTACTTCCGAGGGAGGCTAGAGTCATGGTAGCACAACATCGCTCTGGATATTGTAATAGGTTAAACTCTTACTTATCCAGACTGAACCCCAACATAGCAAACACATGCACTGCATGTATGTCCCCTCATGATACCAAACATCTCTTCTCCTGTTCAGTCGTACCAACTCTTCTAACACCTACATCACTCTGTTCCCACCCTGTGGACTGGGTGCGGCCGGAGCAGCAGCAGCAGTGTTGCTAGTCGTGCAGGCTGAGCCCCCATTGTGGCTGCATAAAGTTGGTAGAGGCGGTGGGGGTGCGCTAGAGCGACGTGTAACGCGGGACGCCCTTAGGCGTGTACAATATGGTGCCTCGAAAGTACTAAAGAAAGTACGGGGTATGTGGATGGCAGGGTTAAGCCCTGAACATCCGAATCTCTGAAGCCATCTCGTACACATAGTGCATTGAACAGAATGCATGGTAATTGTTTACTTTAAACACGTCCGAAATGATCGGGAAAGGTATCAAAAGACGCGTTTTGACCTCGGTAACAATAATCCGGAATCGGATATTGGAGTTTTTGTTTCAGTGAACAGATATTTGCCATCAAAATAGAAAATTTTCTGTAATTTTCATGTGGTTGTTGCAATCACAGATTAGGGTGAACCGAAAAGTGCAAAGTGTGTTCTGCGCAGAAATACTGTGGACCGCGTAGCCGGTGTTGGACCGGCTAAGGGTTATTTTTTTGAAGCGCGGCCGAAGGCCGCCTACGCAGAAAGTTGTTCTGCACACAAGTACCCTGGATCAGGCCCCCTATTTGGGATCGGACCTGGGTCATTTTTGGGTTTTTCGCGGATAACTTTTCACTGAAACAAAAAATTTTAAATCCGCTTTCGGATATTTTTGGACATGTTTTAGCAGTTGTCTCCGAAAGAAAACAATTACCGTTGTCTCCTAAAGAAAACAATTACCGTTGTCTCCTAAAGGAAACATGTCCTTTGAAATTTGTGATGTTCTGTGTTTCTAAAACTAAGGTAAAATAGTTCAGGATTGAGATATACATTATAGCATTGTTACAGTAACAAGTTGATTCATACATATGTGACTACAACCCTTACATAAATAAAATCACAAAAATTTTCCCAAAAACAACTAACCTTTTTAGATATACGATTTAAAGAAAAACTGGATTGCATTGGCACGTTAAGGAACCCAGCTATAACAGGAATTTCTGGGTCCATTTTGTCTTGCATATTTTACAAAAATATATAAAATGTTTGCATTCTTTTACTAACTGATGTTTTGTTTATAAAAAAAATTACTAATCCAACTGCATTAGCAAATTCTGTAGAGATGTGTGGCAAATTTACTACAGTTGGTACTCGGTAGGTTTTTCGACTACTCCTATAGAGATGTGGCCATGGTACAATTGAGTCGATACATTTCAAAGTCGCTTAACTCCACTATAAGACAATTTGGAAAACTGCGATTTTTTATTTTCTTGAAATATACTTTATGTAAGTTTCGCGAAGCTCTATAAACGTTTATATAACAAAGCGTAAGAGCATTTTGTGAAGAAAAAATAATGGAAAATTAAGCCATTTTAAAATAAAAACAGTTTTAACGTTGGACTTATGCAACTTTGAAATGCACCACATGGACTTAATTAGTTTTGAAAATAAATATATGTGGGCTTAAGCAACTTTGAAATGCGATGTATCACTTTCAAGGTAGCGGATTTGACACAGCCTTTTCTCCACATGATTTTTTAGTGCCCTGAAAATGTTATACTTTGTTTAATATGGCGCAGAATGAAATTGTCCTGCGCTATTTTGCTCAGGAAGCTGTAAAATTTTTTATGGAAGTAGTAAATGTGGTAATGGTTTCCTTTAGGAGACAACTGCTAAACCACGTCCAAAAATGTCGGGAGAGGTATCAAACAACGCGTTTTGACTTCGGTATCAACAATCCGAAAGCGGATTTTCAATTTTTTGTTTCAGTGAAAAGTTATTCGAAAAAAACCCAAAAATGACTCGGGTCCGATCCCAAATAGGGGGCTTGATCCAAGGTATCTATGTGCAGAACACCTTTCTGCGTAGGCGGCCTTCGGCCGCGCTTCAAAAAAATAACCCTTAGCCGGTCCAACACCGGCTACGCGGTCCACAGTATTTCTGCGCAGAACACACTTTTTGCACTTTTCGATCCACCCTAATCTGTGATTACAACAACCACATGAAAATGACAGAAAATTTTCAACTTTGATGGCAAATATCTCTTCACTGAAACAAAAACTCGAAAATTCGCTTCTGGATTATTGTTACCGAGGTCAAAACGCGTCTTGATACCTTTCCCGATAATTTCCGACGTGTTTTAGCAGTTGTCTCCTAAAGGAAACAATTACCGTAAATGTCACGCGATCGCAGGTTTTGCACTTGTATTTTGATTTTTTTCCATGATTGCTTTTCGGTTTTTGTGGGAGCCCTTTTGGCGAATACCTAAAGGCATGGATGCGGCCGTAAAGACAAAAACAACATGAGTGATACACTGAGTAGATACCTTAACAATAATAGCAATTACTAATAAAATACTTACAGTTTCGCCTTTTTTTTGTGTTTTTATATCTTTTATTATTATTCTCTTTTTTTTTTGCTTTGTACGGTGGCAAAATTTTGCACATATTCGCTATTTTCTTCCATTTTTATCAAAACACACTCACTATGAAAGTTTTCAGTTTAAGAAAGTTCGTTGAATATGTCACAATAAAGAATAGCAGAGCACACCCTGATTGACTGAAATGGACTTAAGTAGTTTTAATTTACAGGTATACAAGGACTTATTCAACTTTGAAAAAATTGCTAAAACAAAATGCGAATTTTTAGCGTCATTGCCATTAATTAGACATACTTCTATATTTTAAACTATTGATTTGTTAGTGCAGTATATAACGCAACAAAAATCTCAAAAAATTGTACATGTGGACTTAAGCGACTTTGATATGTATCGACTCAATTAAGAGGTAGACGCATCAGAGTTGCATTTTTAATTCGAAGTGGTAGTTTACTGGCCAAACTTTGTTTACATTCGGTTGTGTTTACATTTTTGTTTTGTTTACATTTAGCAATGATTTTCTGATTTATGCTTTTACTGCCTTTCTTCTTTCTTGGTCATCTAACCGCCTGGGCGATTTTGCCCGTACAACAGTCGTTTCTTCGTTGCGCCAACTGGCGCCAATTGGAAACACCGCGGGATCGCAAATCGGTCTCCACTTGGTCCTTCCATCGGAGTGGTGGTCTCCCTCTTCCTCTGCTTCCACCGGCGGGTGCCGATAAGAATACCTTCTGGGCTGGAGCATCTTCGCTCATTCGCACTACGTGGCATAGCCAGCGAAGCCGCTGTGTTTCAATTCGCTGAACTATGTCGGCGTCTGCGTAAAGTTCATACAGCTCATCATTAAATCTTCTTCGGTACTCGCCGTCGCCGATGTCGATTTGGATGACTGGGTTTATGCCAGTTCAGAAGGAACTGTCTACTCAAGAGCTCCGCGTGCTCTTGAACATTGAGCAATTTTGCCTCTTGATGGAGGTGAGACATCCCGTAGCAGTTCTGATGGCGGTGTTTTGGCAGACTTGCAATTTCCTCCAATTGGTGTCAGCAAGATTGGGCGACCATATGGGCGCAGAATAGTCAATAACCGGTCGGCCAATAGCCTTATATCTAGCAAGCAATGTTTCTTTGTCTTTTCCCCAAGTACTGCCGGCCAGTGACTTGAGGATCTTATTGCGGCTCTGTACCTTTGAAGCTATTGCGTCACACCCAAGATTTTCGGGTGGTTGACAGTAGGTGGAGGTACTCCGTCTACGTGGACATCTCGAAGTCTCGAAATCGTGGAAGTTTCGAAATATAGAAATTAAACAAAAGGGGAAAGAGAACACCACTTTGCGGCACCCCTTGTTTTATACTTCGTGTCCTAAATTTCTTGTTCCTGAATTTGACTGTTGCCTGTCGACCATTGAGGTAATTAGCGGTCCACCTCTTAAGGCCGGCAGGGGGTGTCTCTTCCAGGTCTAGAAGGAGTGTGGCGTGGTTGACCGTATCAAATGCATTTGATAGGTCATGTGCCACGAGCACCTTTCTATGGTTTGGTGGGTGTTGATTCAAACCATGATTTATCTGTGTTGTAATAGCATTCAAAGCGGATGTAGTGCTGTGAGATTTGCGGAAACCATGCTGGTGATCGGCCAATTTCAGATTTGCAATAAAGTAAGGGAGCAGAATGGTCTCTAGTAATTTTGCATCTGGCGAAAGGAGGGATATCGGACGATAAGAATCTGCTTATTTCGCCGGCTGTTTCCATATCTGAGGTATGGCGAAAGTAGTTAGAGAGAGGTTGAAGAGAGCCGCTTGAGGGTTTGGCCTTCATTATGGCATAGTTCTTTATATATGTATATACATGTTTATTTGAATATTTTCCTGGCACAACAATTTTATAAAATTATTCTTAGAGTGCCAGTCAGGACTGGTATAATTTTTATGAAATTAAATGTAAAATTAAATAAAATAAATTTTAAGTAACAATTTCAATTAAATTAAATAAATGAATAAATAAATAAATAACAATATTACAACTTAATCTAAGAAGCATGGTATGGAAAAAAGAAAGAAAACGAAGGGAAGATAATTAGACAGATAGGATAGTAGTCAAGAATTTTGATCGTTAAAGAAATAGAAGATAAGAATAGTCATAGTAAGATTTGAAAGAGCCTACAAATCATTATAAGAGCATATTAAATATTGTTTAAAATGCTGTGCACTGGTAATCAGTCTAAGTCTAGCTGGAAAAGAGTTCCAAAGACGGATCGAAATAATGAAGAATTGGCTCTCGGACACTAGCATACGATATTTGATTACATCATCAGAACTTGAAAAAATTTCACAACTCTATAGGAGCGTAGGTATTACATTCCCACAACAGCCGGTTCTATCGCACCGGAATGACTCGCATTTTTATATCCGACCAAGGGCTGCTATTTCGACACTACCCTGTCACCTTTTCCCCTAACATTGTCATCCTCCGAGCAGGTCCTTGCAGCAGGGCTGCTCAAAACTCTCCTGCTCCGGGCAGCGGTCGAATCCAACCCGAGTCCAAGAGAATGGATCTGCTGTGTCTGCTTGAAGAAGATTTACGTCAAACGCTCACACTCCATCCAATGTAATTCCTGTAAAAGATGATTGCACAAAACTAGGTGCTTCGGGCTAAATGGCTCCACACACAGGCCCCCTAGTTTCTACAAAACTTTTGTGCCCCCGTGCTGTTCACGCCCTAGGGCGTCCCGTGGCCAACGGCGATCCAGTGTCGCACCGCCACAAGCTTTAGATACATTCTCCACGACTAACAGCACGTAGTGTGTAACTCCCACTGCCGGTCACGCCCACAGGCGCCAACACCTCACACAGCCGCTCGCAGCTACTTTCTACGTAGCACCTCTGTTTTAGATGCGACAGCCAACCCCCTCCCACTTTCAACTTCCCCTTCTTCTTCCAGCACTAGCACAAATGTAAGCCAAAGCCACCAGCTCCTGTAGGTCGACTCCGTAACTATTTTAACGCCACGTGTTAGCGTTAACTTCGCTTAGCACCATATTTAACGCTTTTCCCTATTCACTAACTTTTAACCACACGAAAAGTGTTAGCTAACACTTTTGTGTGGTTAGCTGTCGCGAATTATTTTCGAGGTGCTAACAATAGCGTTAACATATTTGCAAGTGTTTTAGTGTTTCGAAAAAGTAAAAAAATTAGTTTTGAGTTTAGTGCAAAATACGGCGAAAAGGGAAGTATTGCCATATTTTATCAGAGTTAAAGAATCGCATTTTCGTTACGGCTCTTAAAAATAGGAAAACGCGATCATTTAATTTATATAAGAAATCTGGATTAAATAAACATTACCTACTGTATTCCAGTCTACGTCAGAAGTACATAGATTTAAATAAAAAGTGCTATAAAGCTTATATCTCTAAAACCAAAAGAGACATTATTCTCAATCCAAAGTCATTTTATTGTTTCGTAAATTATAAACGTAAAGTATCAGGGTATCCCTCAGCCATGAAATATCAAGACATTATATCTAGCGATAATCAATATATCGCAAATTTTTTTGCTCAATTTTTCACTTCTAACTATTCTGCTGTCACCAATTCAAACTTTCAAAACTATCTTTATAAGCTAAACGGGACAATTTCCATTAATTCACCAATTATATGCGCCAAAGATGTTCTAATTTACCTTAAAACCTTAAAAGATTCTGTTACCTACGGTCCTGATAGGATTCCTACATGTTTCTTGAAAAAGTGTGCGAACCATATTTACCAACCCCTTACCAATTTGTTCAATCTATCACTAGTGCTAGAGCATGCTGATGGATACTCCAATACTTTTACAACATTTTTGACAATACCTCTACAATTACAAATAATTTTCTTCCGTTTCTTTTTGATTTGACAGTTCATCATAACAAAAAAATCGCGGCCATTTTAGAACGCAGACGTCGAATTTTTCTAAGACTATAAAATTTTATAAAATATGTTTCGTTGGGTTTTTGTGTAAAAATAGGTGCAAAATGAATAAAAGGCATTTAAGAAACTGCCTTAGTGCTGAAAAAAGGCTATTAGAAGCCAACGTAGATAAATTTAGAAGCTTGCTTGAAGCTGAAAACGCGGAGTGTGTGGTTTCTGAGGATATTAGTCAGGATTTGTTTCCTGTGGCCCAGATTGGAATTTTGGAAGAGCATAATTATGCTTTACGTGGTAGTGTTGTTGAGTGCGAAGGCGGTGCATGTGGTGATAATGAGCGAAACGATTACATGTCCTTATCAGCATATGTAGATGCCTCAGAGGTAAGTGCATATGCTGTTGAGGGCTTGGATTCGGTGACTGTGTCCTTTAGGAGACAACTGCTAAAACGCTTCCGAAATTATCGGGAAAGGTATGAAAAGACGCGTTATGACCTCGGTAACAATAATCCGGAAGCGGATTTTCGAGTTTTGGTTTCAGTGAGGAGATATTTGCAATCAAAGTTGAAAACTTTGTGTCATTTCCATGTGGTTGTTGTTGGATACACAGATTAGGGTGTACCGAAAAGTGCAAAAAAAGTGTTATGCCCACATTTTTTACTTTTCACTGAAACAAAAAATTGAAAATCCGCTTTCGGATTGTTGATACCGAAGTCAAAACGCGTTGTTTGATACCTCTCCCGATATTTTTGGAAGTGTTTTAGCAGTTGTCTCCTAAAGGAAACAATTACCTAAATATCTTCTGTTGCACGCATAAAGCTTATACGCACCACACTTTACTACCATTCTCGCACAGCTTAAATACTTGAAAGTACAATGTTTACAAATTTCACAACTGCATTTATATTTTATAAAATTTATTGTTGATCACATTTGCGCAGCATTCCGTAAACTATGTACAGCTATGGTGAGTAGATAAATGGTTGTATATTATTCACATTTTATATTAAGCTATACGTTTATTTTATTACAGTACAAGTAGTGGGCTTAACCGACAAAGTGGGTGATAGCGCCGACGAAGAACTCAAGCTCATACAACATGGCAATACGGCACGAACATGTGGCCAAACATTGGCCTATTCGAATTCATCACTATTAGCACTTAAAGAATGTATACGAGCTTTGGGTAAACAAGTGGAAATGTGGCAATTATTGTGTTACGAAATTTTCTAATGTAAATATTTGAGTCAGAACTTTAGCAAAACTTAAAAATTGTCTAGTTCATGAACTAAGTATTTATTGCTTTATATATTAGAATCATCTATATCGCATACCCTTATTAACTCCGATTTTTATTACTTGACGGTATTTATTAACAAAATACTTTTCTTTCTACACAGGAGCACATGTCCGATGAGTTGCTTGTGCAACACGCAGCCATCTCCGATTTGCAACAAACCGAAGAAAGGGTAGTTGAGCAACATCGTTTAGTCAATGACTTTCGACAACAACAACATGATCAGGATGCATATTGTAAACAGGGCGAAGCGCCTTTCACACAACTTGCTGAACTTGCAACTGGTTGTCGAGGCTTGATGGCTGATGGCCAAAGAGGAGATGTTGTCGTGCGCGATGAAACACACTGGCGGCAAGCGCTAAAAGAACGTGTACAAAACAGAAAAATATGTGTACAAAACAATGCACAGTATACAAGAACAAGCCACACATAATTATATATATATTAATAAATGATGTTGAACAACAACATGTAGGCGCATCAATTTAATAATTATAAAGAAGAAAATAAACAAGAAATACTCCTTAAATTAACGCACTCAAATTAACATCACCACAATGGCAACGCAGCTTTGTATGATTGTATATAATTTATTGTTCATCACATTTAACAGCTACAACAAGATTCTACATTCCATATCGCTCATACAAGTCTCACTCGATATATTATATATTCTATTATTATATTTAATGAAATTAATTAAACAACGTGTATTCGCTACTTTAACACACTGCCAAATATATTATCAAAAAGTATTATATTACCTTAGTACATAGTGCGCTCTACAATTAATATTATATTAATAAAATTAATTAAAAATACATATTTAAATAAATATGTGAATGAATTTTAAATCAGGTCTAATTTTATTTATACAGGCGTGATAGGTTTCTGCTTCAGCTTTATTTACTCAAAGCTGACTGATATCTATAACAGGGTTGAGTGAAAAGCGGGCAGTCAAAGACAAGGACAGCCTTATGCAAAATTTCATTAGTAAGAGCGAAACTCACAACAGTACACGTATACGAATTGTTTACACAGTTTTGTCATGTTGCTCTCATAAATTGATGGAAATTTTGCTCTACAGGCTGACATATATTTCCATCAGCCATATCTGTCAATTGATTCCTCAATTGACTGATACATGTCTAGCAGGGTAAAGTGTGGTGTTTTTCTAACTGCGTGGAAAGAATCGTTTCCTCTACCGCTGCATAAAAGCGTGAGTAGGTCTTGTATAGAGAACTATCGTGGCATCGCAAAGCTTTCTGCCATCCCAAAATTGTTTGAAGCTATTGTTGCAAATCAACTTACGGGTCCGATCTCTACTTTGCTAGCTGACTGCCAACACGGGTTCAGTAAGGGAAAGTCCACAGTTACGAATTTACTTGAGTTTACCAGTCATGTCTCAAATGCCTTTAGAAAAAATCTGCACACCGACGTTTTTTATACGGATTTCAGCAAAGCTTTTGAAAAAAAGGGTGTCACTCATTACTTATTCATAAACTCGATCAGTTGGGCTTCCAGCCGGGTCTCAATCGCTGGATCTCTTCTTACCTTAGTGACAGGACACAAAGAGTAATGTTTAAAAATTTAGTATCCGATGTCATTTATGTCTCTTCGGGGGTTCCTCAAGGAAGCCATCTTGGCCCGATTCTGTTCTTGTTGTTTATAAATGATATTTCTACAATAATAAAATTTTCAAAAATGTTAATGCATGCCGACGACGTAAAGCTTTTCATGTCATTCGCGTCATTTGAAGATAGAAATAAGCTGAAATCAGATCTAGATGCACTAGTTACTTGGTGCGATTTAAATTATATGCCACTTAACCTTAAAAAATGTAAACACATGGGTTTTTCGCGTGGAATTTCTCAGCCGGCTTCCTATACAATTAAAAATTATAGTATTGAGCAAGTGTATGATTTTGTTGACCTGGGGGTTACTATGGACTATAAACTCAGTTTCAACCGACATATTAATACAACAGTCAATACGGCTAGAGGTGTCCTAGCATTCGTTAAACGATGGTCTAAAGAATTAAGCGACCCTTATGTAACTAAAGCCCTCTTCACTACATTAGTCAGACCGATACTTGAATATGGTTCTATAATTTGGAACCCGCGTTACCAGGTTCATGTAGATCGCCTTGAATCAGTTCAAAAACAATTTTTACTATTCGCCTTAAGAGATTTTCATTGGGATCCCTCGTACAATCTGCCACCCTACACGAATCGTTTAAAACTCATTAATCTACACACACTTTCTAGTCGGAGGGAAATGCTTGGAATTATTTTTATGATTAAATTGCTAAATGGTTCACTATCCAGCCCATTTCTTCTAAGTGAAGTGAACTTCAATGTACCGTCTCGTCCTTCAAGGCATTGTAAACCTCTAGTCTTAAAACAGTGCCGAACCAATTTTCAGTTAAATGAGCCTTTTCGGTGTTTGTGTCAAGATTATAACTCTCTTTCTGGTAGATTTGATGATTCAGACTTGCTTTTCAGCTTTTCTTAATGTATAATCTATCCTATATCTACTTTACTTAGCTGATGAGGTTTTCTCTGTAGCTGAGCAGTTTTAGATCTCGACGATTAACAAACCAAAGCCTTTCAACGACTCGGCACGAACGAATAATCCGCGCGTTATGCGGATGCGCCCCTCGCGCCGGTCGGGCGGGATATGGTGGGTAATCCGTTGGGAATTATTATTATTATTATTAATGTCACGAAGACCATGTAACTTGGAATGCAAGCATTGTTCGAAAGGTGAGGCCAAGGAAGACATTATAAATGTGCGGCTCATGACTATAACATCTACGGACAAATGGAACATGGATCAAATAAGGAGGTGTCAGCACGAAGATCCAGATCTTACACGTGTGATGCAAGGAATCGAACGAAACGAGGGACCACCAAGAGAGGAGATGTCAGCAGAAAGTCCTGTTGCCAAGTCATATTGGGCACAGTGGAATAGTTTGCAATTAGAATCCGGTTGCATCGAATATGGGAGAGTGAGGATGGTCAATGCATTCGAAAGCTGATGGTCGTCCCAAGAAGGAAAATTCCTGATGTACTCAAGAATTACATAACGGTCCAAGCGGAGGTCATCTTGGAGTCACCAAGACCTTGGAGCAAGTCAAGCAAAGATTCTATTGGGTTGGTTGCCGTCAATCGGTCGCGGAGTGGGTTGCCAACTGTGAAGTAGGCATCAAAGCTAAAGGACCGAAATCAAGGATCCATGGCCAAATGAAACAGTATAACTCAGGTGCGCCATTTGAGAGGATAGCCATGGATTCAGCTGGTCCATTTGCTACTAGCAAACTCGGTAACAAACATGTACTAGTAGTTATGGACTATTTCAGCAAGTGGCCAGAAGTGTACCCTATTCCAAATCAAGAGGCAGAAACCATAGCAGAAGTGTTTACTAACAATTGGGTAGCTAGGTTTGGTGCACCGATGGAGACACATTTTGACCAAGGCAGAAATTTCGAATCAGCTGTGTTCCAGGAAATGTGCAAGACATTGGGCATTCGGAAAACTCGAACAACTGCACTACATCCTCAGTCAGATGGCATGGTGGAACGATAGAACTTTGGAAGAGCACCTGAGGAAAGTAGTGGATAAGTGGATACTCACATCTGCTTAATCCTAATGGCATATCGCTCTGCAGTACATAAAACAACTGGTCAGACTCCTGCAAAGGTAATTTTCGGGAATGATCTTCGATTGCCAGCTGACTTAAAGTTTGGGATAAACGCTGATGCAGGAGTGAATGCTCGGAAATCTACTAGCGTATTGGAAGAAGAAATGAGAGAAATACACGACCTTGTGAGACAACGGACTAAGATCATGAGCGATAAGATGAAGGCCAGGTACGACAAAGCAATAAATTCGGAAGGTTTTATAGAAGGAGATTTAGTGCTGCTATACAACCCACAGCGTAAGAAAGGTTTGTCCCCAAAACTACAATGTAACTGGGAAGGCCCATACAAAGTCATAAAACGGATCAACGATGTGGTATATCCCATACAAACTATGGGAAGGCCAAGGAATAAGATGAAGGTGGTCCATTTGGAAAGGCTAGCTGCGTTTGGTTCCGGCAATGTGTCTGATCTGGACGATCAGACTTAGGTGGAGGGCAGTGTGGCTATTATTCTCAAGCATGTACCATCCCGAAATCAATAAAACTCCCACCACTAGTTAAACACAACAGAGATAACGAGGGCTACGCTTATGCATGCAAGCATGTACCAAGCAAGAGAAAGAGAGATCGCGCGATTGCTTGCGAATACGATGCAAAGAGGAGATTCCAACAAATAACACCGATCCTTCGAGAACACGAAGAGCGAATAACCAAGAAAGTTCTCGGTGCGTAGGCAAGCACCCTGTTGGACTATATAGGGCAGTGACCAAGCAAGGCAGGTTGATCAGTTTATTTTGAAGTGCTGTTCCGTGAACTACTGTAAAGTTACCAAACTTTTAAAATTGTTTTGCGTTTATTACTAGTAAATAAAACTAGCTATTAATTACAATATCTGTGCGTGTGTTTATTTGACTTTATAGTGATCGAACCCAGGATTGATAATCAAGGAATCATCGAATTCGTCACACTATCAGCCAAATCGTCTATCTCGAAGGATAGGCTACACGAACGATTCTGCTGATGACGTTTTCGTCTCAGTTTGCGATCTGGTATCCTCATCGTTCGTTGTCGCTTTCGTTTTACGTTATTTACGTTGCTTGCGTCTCCATTGCGTTAAAAATTCTTGGAGTGATATTGCCGGATGAATTTTTAATGTATTTTGAAAGAAATTTTCCCAGATTTCAAGTATTTTGGCTTTATTCAGAGGTTTTTATATTAAATTGGCAACATTGGAAATTGTTTGCATTTACTTGAAAACATTTTGTATTATGGTTATAGTTATTTTAAAATATATTAATAAGGAAAGTAAATTTCGAACAAATGTATGCTGCTATTGCGCTATTGGCTGATGAAGCTGAAGAAGTGGAAATGCGTATAGAGAGAAGAAGGTTGCGCGACCAGATGAATGTAATGGAACTGCCTGAAACTGAGTAAGTCTAAGTTATGTTAATAATACCTGTATGCTGCTAAGAAGAATTCTTTTTTAGATTTGTAGCAAATTTCCGAATAAATAAAGAAATATTCCAATATATCCTCGATGAAATAAAAGAGCATGTTGTTCTATCGCATAGAAGCACCCATCTGTCGCCTCAACGTAAACTGGCAACTTTTTTAAGGTTTCTATCCACAGGAAGTTTTCAAAAATCTGTGGGAAACGAAAATATTTCCTCAATGGGACAGTCAACTGTGGCCAGTGTTATTAAAGAACTCCTGAACATTTTTGATGAACACTCCTGCCATCAATGGGTAAATTTTAAACGATCTACTGATGAAGAAAATGCGGTGAAAGAGTATTTTTTCCAAAAGTATGGAATACCTGGTGTGATTGGCTGTGTTGATCGAACACATGTTCGCATTAAGTCACCAGGAGGTGACAACAATCATCTGTACCTCAACCGAAAGGGCTTCTACAGTTTGAACGTGATGGCGGTAGGTTCAATATTGAAAAGCCAACACACAAATACATAATCCGATCTTTTACACAGATATGCGATCACAAGATGGTTGTCACATACGTTGACGCTAGACATCCAGGGGCTAATCATGACTCATTTGTGTGGAACGTGAGCAGTGCCGAAGATGAGCTAAAAAATGACTATAACAATGAGAAAACAAATACCTGGCTGCTTGGTACATTATACAACATAATAATATGTTAGAGCTTTTGCTTAAAATAAACATTTTTGTAGGTGATTCTGGATACCCTTTGCAGCCATATTTGATGACACCATTCAGAAGCGCATCCGAGGTCATTCAACGAAATTACAACACTAAACACTCGAAAGCTCGTAACGTTATTGAAAGGTGTTATGGTGTTGTGGAAAACCGATTCCGTTGCATGATTGGCTCGAGAGGACTACATTATTCGCTCGAAAAAGTTACTCAGATTGTAAATGTTTGCTTCGCTCTTCACAACGTGTGCATATTTTTTAAACATGAAATTCCTTTCGAAAGCTCTGATTCTGAAAATCTTGTTATATACGAAGAAGAAATTGAAAACAGCACTGGTTCAAATCAAATCCATTTATCTTAGAGCTAATAAAATTATTATATAAAAAATTCAACATACTTTGTTTTTCAGTCTCAAATGTTAACATAAAAAGGTACTTATACAAAATGCTCATGGGATGCAATATTGTTGCGTATTCTTTGTCCTAATACCTAAAATTAATTTAAATTCTAAGAAAAAATATCACTTCGGTACAAAAATTCAATTGATACTTATATCTAAAAAAAACAGAATTTCCTAACCAAATTAAAATATAAGCTGCTTCAGCTGTTAAAAAAAAACTATTTACATAAAAAAATAAAATAAAAACCCTATCTTTGAAAGCTTCGAAGGAAATTTTCAATTATTTGGGACTGGCGGTCAACTGCTGCAGTCAGTCTATTCGTGGCATCAACTTGAAGCATTTATGCCTCGGCTTGCTTTTTTGCAGCTTCTGCCTGTGCTACTGCAGCCCCTGCTTGCATTTTTGCCGATTCTGCAATTGTATCCTTGAATGTTCGCTTTCGTGTAATTGACCGCCTAGCAGTGGAGGCATTTACCGCTATTGGCTGGAGGCCCTGTGTGTTTGGAGTGGTTTCCACTGGCGATATAACAGCATCTGGTACTTGCCTACGGTCCGGCGAATCTACCAGAATAAGCCGTGGCATTTCTGCAGGCGAGCGTCTGGAGGAGGGGCTGGGTGCTGTCGATGGGATTGCGATTACTCTTCCACTCGGGGTAGCGGGCTTCGAAATAGATACAAACCAGTCGATAGCTTGTTCCATTTCGGACAGCGGAGAGTGCCGGAAAGCACCACCGTCGGTAGCAGTAAGACTTCTTTGATTTTCTGCTATCCTTTTCTTTGTACGGCTTTTCAAGTCAGCCCATATCTTGAACGGAAAAGGAACTAAAATTAACACAGCCGTATAATATTATTTTTATGAGCTTTGTTATCTACATTCACATTCAACCGGGAAAAGCATTTCAATTGTTATCTGCAAGTACCGCTCCTAAAAAGACACGGCATAATATGCTTACTTACTTTTTTCCATTCGACAGCTGTTCTTGTGGGTGGATCGTGGGAGTTTACTTTTACTTTTATTTCCTCCTACCGCTCCTCTACTCGTCCTCTATCGGATCCAAACACCGGTACACCTTTGCCCAGGTCAGGATTTCTTTCCATCTCCTTTACAAGTACCTCGAACTGTGCTGTTGTTGTCTTTCTTAACGCTATAAGCATAAATTTTCCAAATAATAAATATTTTTTGTGTACTTACGATTTGGCTGTATGTTTATTTTGTGACGAATTCGATGATTCCTTGATTATTTATCCTGGGTTCGATTACTATAAGGTCAACTAAACACACGCACAGATAATGTAACTAATAGTTAGTTTTATTTACTAGTAATAAACGCAAAACAATTTCAAGCGTTTGGTTACTTTACAGTAGTTCACGGAACAACACTTGAAAATAAACTGATCAACCTGTCTTGCTTGGTCACTGCCCTATATAGTCCGACAGGGTGCTTGCCTTAGCACCGAGAACTTTCTTGGTTATTCGCTTTTCTCCTCGATGCATCGTATTCGCAAACACTCGCGCGATCTCTCTTTCGCTTGCTTGGTACATGCTTGCATGTATAAGCGTAGCCATCGTGATCTCTGTTTTGGCGATTATTCTCAAGCATGTACAATCCCTAACTCAACAACACTCCCAACACAAGTTAACCACAACAAAAATGACGATGGGTACTCTTATGCATGCAAGCGCGTACCTAAGAAGAGGAAGAGAGATGGCGCGAATGTTTGCGAATACAAGGCAAAGAGGAGATCTCAATAAATAACACCGACCCTTCGAGAACACGAAGACCGACCAACCAAGAAAGTTCTCGGTGCGTAGGCAAGCACCCTGTCGGACTATATAAGGCAGTAACCAAGGAAGGCAGCTGATCAGTTTATTTTGAAGTGTCGTTCAGTGAACTACTGTACAGGGTAAATGTTTCCTTTAGGAGACAACTGCTAAAACACGTTCGAAATTATCGGGAAAGGTATCAGAGACGCGTTTTGACCTCGGTAACAATAATCCGGAAGCAGATTTTCGAGTTTTTGTTTCAGTGAAGAGATATTTGCCATCAAAGTAAAAAATTTTCTGTCATATTCATGTGGTTGTTGTAATCACAGATTAGGGTGTACCGAAAAGTGCCAAAAGTATGTTCTGCGCAGAAATACTGTGGGCCGCGTAGCCGGTGTTGGACCGGCTAAGGGTTATTTTTTTGAGGCGCGGCCGAAGGCCTTCTACGCAGAAAAGTGTTCTGCACATAAATACCTTGGATCAAGCCCCCTATTTGGGATCGGACCTGGGCTATTTTTGCGTTTTTTGCAAATAACTTTTGACTGAAACAAAAAATTTAAAATCCGCTTCCGGAGTGTTTATACTGAAGCCAAAACGCGTTGTTTGATACCTCTGCCGATATTTTTGGACGTTTTTTAGCAGTTGTCTTCTAAAGGAAACAATTACCATAAAACTACCTATTAGTTACATTATCTGTGCGTGCGTTTACTTGACTTTGTAGAGTTCGAACGCAGGATTAATAAATCGTCACAATATAAAAGCAAACGTGGCTTAGATGGCTTATGCGTACTTGTTCGAGCTAATCGACTACAAAAATGTTTGGTACCTGAGTAAAGTACTCGAGTATTCTTGAAGTTATTTGTATCCATGGCGCCATGCTCGTATCGGAACAACACTTATATCCATGAACTTATATCTATTGTGACGAATTCGATGATTCCTTGATTATCAATCCTGGGTTCGATCACTATAAAGTCGAATAAACACACGCACAGATAATGTAAGTAATAGCTAGTTTTATTTACTAGTAATAAACGTAAAACAATTTTAAGAGTTTGATAACTTTACAGTAGTTCACTATTGAACGGTTGAAAATAAACTGAACAACCTGCAATGCTTGGTCACCGCCTTATATAGTCCAACAGGGTACTTGCCTACGCACCGAGAACTTTCTTGGTTATTCGCTTTTCGTGTTCTGGAAGGGTCGGTGTTATTTATTGGAATCTCCTCTTTGCATCGTATTCGCAAACACTCGCGCCATCTCTCTTCCTCTTCCTAGTTACACGCTTGCATGCATAAGTGTAGCCATCGTTATCTCACCTGTGTTTAACTAGTGCTGGGAGTGTTATTGAGTTAGGGATGGTACATGCTTGAGAATAATCGCCACACTGCCCTCCACCTAAGTCTGATCGTCCCGATCAGACACATTGCCGGAACCAAACGCAGCTAGCCTTTCTAAATGGACCACTTTCATCTTATTCCTTGGCCTTCCCATAGTTTGTATGCGATATACCACATCGTTGATCCGTTTTATGACTTTGTATGGGCCTTCCCAGTTACATTGAAGTTTTGGGGACAAACCTTTCCTACGCTGTGGGTTGTATAGCAGCACTAAATCTCCTTCTATAAAACCTTCCGAATTTATTGCTTTGTCGTACCTGGCCTTCATTTTATCGCTCATGATCTTAGTCCGTTTTCTCACAAGGTCGTGAATTTCTCTCATTTCTTCTTCCAATACGCTAGTAGATTTCCGAGCATTCACTCCTGCATCAGCGTTTATCCCAAACTTTAAGTCAGCTGGCAATCGAAGATCATTCCCGAAAATTACCTTTGCAGGAGTCTGACCAGTTGTTTCATGTACTGCAGAGCGATATGCCATTAGGAATAAGGAGATGTGAGTATCCCAATCCTTCTGGAACTTATCCACTACTTTCCTCAGGTGCTCTTCCAAGGTTCTATTGAATCGTTCCACCATGCCATCTGACTGAGGATGTAGTGCAGTTGTTCGAGTTTTCCGAATGCCCAATGTCTTGCACATTTCCTGGAACACAGCTGATTCGAAATTTCTGCCTTGGTCAGAATGTATCTCCATCGGTGCACCAAACCGAGCTACCCAATTGTTAGTAAACACCTCTGCTATTGTTTCTGCCTCTTGATTTGGAATAGGGTACACTTCTGGCCATTTGCTGAAATAGTCCATAACCACCAGTACATATTTGTTTCCGAGTTTGCTAGTAGGAAACGGACCAGCTACATCCATGGCTATCCTCTCAAATGGCGCACCTGAGTTATACTGTTTCATTTGGCCATGGCTCCTGGATTTCGGTCCTTTAGCTTTGATGCATACTTCACAGTTGGCAATCCCTCCGCGACCGATTGACGGCAACCAACCCAATAGAATCTTTGCTTGACTTTCTCCAAGGTCTTGGTGACTCCAAGATGACCTCCGCTTGGACCGTTATGTAATTCATTGAGTACACCAGGGATTTTCTTCCTTGGGACGACTATCAGCTTTCGAACACATTGACCATCCTCACTCTCCCATATTCGATGCAAACAACCGGATTCTAATTGCAAACTATTCCACTGTGCCCAATATGACTTGGCAACAGGACTTTCTGCTGACATTTCCCCTCTTGATGGTCGCTCGTTTCGTTCGATTCCTTGCATTACACGTGTAAGATCTGAATCTTCGTGCTGAAACCTTCTTAATTGATCCATGTCCCATTCGTCCGAAGATGTTATAGTCATGAGCCGCACATCTATAATGTCTTCCTTGGTCTCAGCTTTGGAACAATGCTTGCATTCCAAGTTACATGGTCTTCGTGACATTGCATCAGCATTTCCGTGGGTGCTACCTTTGCGATGCTCTATGGAAAAGTCATAATTTTGCAGTCGCTCTATCCACCGTGCCAATTGACCTTCCGGATTACGGAACTGTAAGAGCCATTTCAACGCTGCTTGGTCTGTCCTGACGTGGAATCGTTGCCCATAGAGATGCTTGTGGAAATGCTTAACGCACTCTACCAATGCCAACAGTTCTCTCCGGGTTACACAATAGTTCCTTTCAGGCTTCACAATTGTTCGGCTATAGTATGCAACTACCTTCTCCTGTCCATCAACAATCTGGGACAAAACACCTCCTATAGCATAACCACTCGCGTCTGTATCCAGAATAAACTTTGAACCTGGAATTGGATATGCTAACATCGGGGCAGTGCATAGTCGTTTCTTCAATGTTTGAAAAGCCACCTCCTGTTCCTTCTTCCATTCAAAACTCATATTCTTCCTTGTAAGGTCGTGGAGACTTCTAGCTACGCTGGCAAAATTTGGTACAAATCGGCGATAATACGTGCACAGCCCCAGGAAGCTCCGTAACTCATGCAAATTTCTCGGTCTTGGCCAATCCTTTACGGCTTCGATCTTTTCCTTAGCAGTACAGATTCCCTCCGTAGTTACCTTGTGACCCAAATAACTTACTTCCTTTTTAAACAAGGAACACTTCTTGGGACTTAGTTTCAGACCAGCACCAGCTATTCTTTGGAAAACTTCCTCCAAGTTCTTTAGGTGTTCCTCAAAGCTTTTTCCCAGCACGATGATGTCGTCGAGGTACACCAAACATGTTTGCCAGTGCAATCCTTTTAGTATCTGGTCCATGAGTCTCTCAAAAGTAGCTGGAGCATTGCATAGCCCGAAGGGCATTACCGTAAATTGCCAAAGCCCTTCTCCAACGCTGAAAGCCGTCTTCTCTTTATCTTCATCCTTTACCTCCACTTGCCAGTAGCCGCTTTTCAAGTCCAGTGTGGAAAACCATTTCGTGCCAGATAACGAGTCCAGAGTATCGTCGATTCTGGGCAATGGATAACTGTCCTTCTTCGTTACGTCGTTCAATTTCCGGTAATCCACACAGAACCTCATTTGTCCATCTTTCTTTTTCACTAGTACTACCGGTGAGCTCCATGGACTAGCTGATGGTTCGATCACGCCCCTGTCACTCATTTCCTGTATAATTTCTCTTACTACTTGGCGTTTGGCCAATGGAATACTACGAGGAGCTTGGCGGATGGGCCTTGCATCACCAGTATCAATTTGATGCTTCACAACTTTGGTCCGACCTGGCTTAGAATCATCCTTGCCATATATGCTCGAGTACTTTGATAGAAGTTCCTTTGCCTTTTCCTGATGATCTTTTTCGAGGCCTGCCGTCCACGACGTGATATCATCTGAAAGATTAATCTTGACGGTAGAATCATTTTCCTGAGGCTGCTCACAATTGATAACTACCTCGACCTCTTGGCATTGTCCCAATATTGCTCCTTTAGAAAGTTTAATCGGCGATTTGAACTCATTAAGTACTCTTACCGGTACACGTCCACCTTGTTTTGTCATGCCCAAGGTTTTTCCTACTAATATGTTCGTCCTTGATTTGTTTGCTGCCTCGACAACCCACAACTTGTTTGTCCCATAATCTCCATCGATCTTTGCCCATATGATTGCTTCCGACTTCGGTGGAATTTGTTGGCTCTCCTCCACAAGCACTCGCTTACTAACGTATTTGTTTTCGTAACCAAAATTTAATGGCACATCCATGTTCTGGTAATTCATAATCCTGTTTTCCATGTCAATCTTGATGCCTTGCTCGCTTAAGAAGTCCACACCAACTATGATTTCGTCAACAATATCTGCTACTATAAAACTGTGTAGAACGGCCACGTTCCCAATTGCGATTTCACATGTTACTTCTCCCAGGACATGGGTGGCCTCACCAGTGGCCGTACGTAACTTTGCTCCATGCAATGGTCTCACCTCCTTGTTGACTAAATCAGATCGAATTATGGAATGCGATGCGCCTGTATCCACAGTTAGTACGTGCTCTTTTCCATCCACATATGCAACAACAGTAACATTACTAGCTTTCCTTCCGATCTGTGAGACAGAGATTACGGGGCATTCATTTGCGGGAGCCAGTCCACGCCCCTTCCGGCTGGCTCGATTTAGTTTAACGACTGATTTTGTTGGGAGGTTTGCTCATCTCCTTCAGCTTTGCGTTTTCGCCCACCTGAATTGCTGGGGCTACTGGAGCCAGTGCCGCAATAACGTGCTATGTGACCTGGTTTTCCGCACTTAAAGCATTTAATGACACCATCACTTTTTTTCTGTACTCCGTTCAACGCTTCCAAAATTTTGTCTACCCAAGCCGGAGTGTCCACTTCTACGCGATGAGCCTTGTATGTAGGTTTACTCAAAAGCGAGGCTGTTTCCTGCGTCAGCGCATGCGATACCGTTTCAGCGAATGTCCTTTTGGGGTTTGCATATGTGGCCCGCTTCGTCTCCACATCGCGTATTCCATTTATGAAACACTGGATTTTCACCCTCTCCGTATATTCTACAGGTGCGTCCGCATTTGCTAGATGGGCCAACCTCTCGATATCCGATGCAAATTCCTGCAATGTCTCATTAGCCTTCTGACAGCGATTCTGTAGCTCTATTTGGTATATCTGTTTTCGATGTTCGCTACCATGCTTCATAATTATTGCCTTCACCGTCTGGAATCGTCTGTAAGATTTCGGCTGCAGGACCCTTCAATGCCACGAACAGTGCAGCAACTTTGTCTTCAGTGCCCCAATTATTCACCGCTGCCGTCTTCTCAAACTGTAGCTTAAATACCTGGAAAGGAACAGAACCATCAAATGACGGGGATTTTACCTTGGGAGTATTCGCTGAAGCAGATGGACGGTTCAGTTGCAACTCCTGGATACGGCCCCTTAACGCATCTACCTCGGTCTCTATTTTATCTTGAAATTGTGCAATTTTTGCATCTTGTGCTTCCAACTGCGATGACATATACGCCTTTTGTTCTTCCAGTTGAGCGGAGAGCTGTGATGAAATATTGGCCGAAATTTGAGACGACATTTCTATAATGCGAGTCTCTTGGGCCTCCATTCGACATGCAATTTGTGTTTTCTGTTCTTCCAGCTGAGATGCCATTCGCGATGTAATACGCGCCTCTTGTTCTTCCAACTGAGATGCCATGTGTGTCTTTTGTTCTTGCAGCTCTGTCGAAATGCTAGATGGACATCTGAGTCAATACAGTCAACAACGCATTAGTGTCCACACTTGCGGCTGGAATTGTAGACTCCTTCTCTTCCATTTTTGTCGATGCTTCTTCCACAAGCTGAAACACATGATCGTCAACGTTAATTCCTTCAGCTTCCATAGCCTCTCGCAATCGTGACTGTAGCTCTGATTTATTGCCTGTGGTATTCAAGCCACGCTGTTGCAGCTCATTTTTGAGTTGCTGGATCTTCAGCTCATTCAACTTTGCCATGCCTTTGTTATCCTTGAAAACTCTCGGTATTTATTTAACAATATCACTTCTGACACCAATTGTGACGAATTCGATGATTCCTTGATTATGAATCCTGGGTTCGATCACTATAAAGTCGAATAAACACACGCACAGATAATGTAAGTAATAGCTAGTTTTATTTACTAGTAATAAACGCAAAACAATTTTAAGAGTTTGATAACTTTACAGTAGTTCACTATTGAACGCTTGAAAATAAACTGAACAACCTGCAATGCTTGGTCACCGCCTTATATAGTCCAACAGGGTACTTGCCTACGCACCGAGAACTTTCTTGGTTATTCGCTTTTCGTGTTCTGGAAGGGTCGGTGTTATTTATTGGAATCTCCTCTTTGCATCGTATTCGCAAACACTCGCGCCATCTCTCTTCCTCTTCCTAGTTACACGCTTGCATGCATAAGTGTAGCCATCGTTATCTCACCTGTGTTTAACTAGTGCTGGGAGTGTTATTGAGTTAGGGATGGTACATGCTTGAGAATAATCGCCACACTATCTTCGACTAGATTTGTCAGATCGCGTGTTTTTGCACAACAGTGTTATTTGTGACTGTGACTTCTCGGCCACAGCTCTTTTGATCCGTGACTGTGGCTGTAGTCTGAAATATTGTATAGTCATAGTCAAAGTTGAGTATGACTTCGATTTAGATGAAGCTTTTTCTGCATTGATTTATTTATTTTTAAAAAAATAGCCTACGGCTAATACAGGTAATCTAATACAAATTATTATTTACTTAGAAAAAGATATATATATATATATATTTAACAGCCAGCTGTATATACATTAAATTTTAATTTCACTAATAACTTTTTAGTAAACTAAAACGTTACTTGCGAAAATTTTTCCGAAGTACCCTACCACTAGAAAAAGAATTTTTTCCCGCAGTTAGAGTGGTTAAGCCCTCACTATTCATTTTTTTCAGGAACTCAACATTTCATTAATAATTTCTTGGTAAAATTGCCAAGTTAACTTGTTTGCGAAAAAAACTCCATTCAAAATGATCCGTAACCTTAAAGCTGTATGCAGCACAATTTATTTTTATCATCACGTATTTGTGTATACCATTAACATTTCACATATATTCGCAATTGATCTTAAATTGTGACTGCGCCATCTGCTGAGCCATTTGCTCCTCTGTAAGTCGATTCTGTAACTATTTTAACGCCAAGTGTTAGCGTTAACATCGCTTAACACCCTATTCGGTAACTTTTAACAACACGAAAATTGTTAGCTAACACTTTTCTTGTGGTTAGCAGTCGCGGATTATTTTCGAGGTGTTAACAATCGCGTTAATATAATTAAAAAAATAATAATTAAAAAAATGAGCTTTGAGTTTTTTGCATGTAATTTAGTGCAAAATACGACGACGTGCGAGAAGTATTGCCATATTTTATCACTATCAAGAGTCAGCTGTTTAGCAGTGTTTAAGGAGAGTTGCAGAATCGCATTTTCGTTAAGAACAAACGGCAAAATTTGGTGATAAGCTTAACGATCGGCGAGTGGGTAAAAATTACAGAATCGGGTTACTGAGAGCTATAATTCCGTTAATTGGCAAGGGTGATTGGGAACGATACCAGAGACATTGTACAACTCTACAAGTAAGTTATGTCGGCATCCCTTTCTCTTTCTTCTCTCTTTAGCTCATAGGCGTTTGACACTCACTCACATGTCAAACAAGCGTTTGACACTCACTCGTGGCTGGGTTGCTGGTCAGCTAACAATGAGGGGATGCAAAGGCTTAGTGCAAAAAGGGACTGAATTTTACAGCTGGGCTGCTGTGTTAGTTAATTTCTTTCACTGCATTTAGTATGAAAACGTGTTTATAAATTTGGAAATAACTAATAATAAGCCCTAACCGAACAAAAATAAATGGTAACTCTATACGACCGTACGTAACTGCTAAAACACTTCCAAAATTATCAAAAGCTCGCTTTGACCTCGAAATCAATAATAATCCGAAAGCGGAAACTCGATTATATATTTCTATCAAGAGATATTTGCAATCAAAGTTGAACATTTTCTGTCATTTTCATGTGTGTCAAGAAATACTGAGGATCGCGTAGCCGGTGATGGACCGGCTAAGGGTTATTTTTTTGAAGCGCGGCCGAAGGCCGCCTACGCAGAAAGGTGTTCTGCATACAGGGCCGCGGAGAGAGGGGGCAGTCAGGGCAATTTCCCTGGGGCCCGGAAGGTTTTTGGGGGCCCGGCAAGGCAAAGCAGTATTGGCAGTACTCTGATCAGGATTTAAAGAGAAAGAAACGCGAACTGTCCTCGGGGCCCGGATCGGCTCTCTGCGGCCCTGTCTGCATATAAATACCATCGATCAGGCCACCCGTTTGGGATCGGACCTAGGCCATTTATTGGTTTTTGCCAATAACTTTTCACTGAAACAAAATATTTTCCGCTTTCGGATTATTGATACCGAGGTCAGAAGGCGTCTTTTGATACCGTTCCCGATATTTTTGGACGTGTTTTACCAGAATTACCGTTGTTTTCGTTGTTAATGAAGTTATTCCCATCTAATTATATGATTAACTAATTAGAAAATATCTTGATTATTTGCAATAACTTTTCTTATGTAATATTACTGAAAAAGGATGCTTTACCATGGAAAAACCGTTCAGTAGCTGCGAACTTGTGAAGCCGCCCCAACTATAATTTTTAAAGATGTTTTGTGTAGTAAGTCAGTTATGTATATGGGTGATAATAGGCCTACAGGGGAACCCCACACCCAAAAAATGTAGATAACGGGCCTACATTGCAGCCTCCTGGGTGGTGTGGGAAAGCAATGGTTAGCAAAGTGTCTAAACGAGCTCTGATGAGAAGCGGGTGACTTCCTAACATGAAACCCGAATCATCGCGTGCAAATCGTTTTAATTTTTCTCTAATATCAATTGAAATATAACTTTCATAATCTTTTCTAAAAAATAAGGCAAAGCTACGATAACTGCAGCGCTCAAGCGACGTGGAAGTTCACATAAGCTCACCCTTATATGTACGCTTGGTACACACCGTGCACACACAAAAGAAAAATAAGAAATGAGCATCCGCATTTTAGGAGACACACTTTAAATGGTAGGGAACTTTATTAGGATACAATATAAATAAGAAAAATTCTTCTTAAGTTGAAATATTTGAAGATAATTATCAAATTAGCACGTGCCATTTTATTGTAAACTAAGAAGAACAAGCGAATTACCATGGCAACATCAACTACATGGTCGTTTTTTATAGGTAGCACAGACATTTTTATAAAGATCTCAAATATATCAAAAACTGCTACATAAATAAGTAAAACTATTGAAAAAAAATAGTGAAATTATGCGCTTTAAACAATAATTTGCTGCAACTAATTTCTCTTATTTATTTATTTATTGTATATGTTTCTATAGCATCGCATACTTTTTGTCTGCTGCCAATGAGTACGACTCTGCGCTTAACGGCCTCTGAATGTGCTATGGGTTACCTGCGACTGAAAGTCATTTTAGCTGAAATGGCCCGAAAAGGGCGACTTACAATGAATTGACGTGACGAAGTGGGTAAAAGAAGTAGAGTGCAAAAACATGTACAGACTATAAACGTGTATTGAAATGCAAGATAGCGAAAACAAAACCCACAAAAATGCTAAAATCATTAAAAACATGAAGTCACAGCCAAATTGACCAGGGTGGGAGACACGTGGAATCCTGTCCTGCCTTAAGACAAAAATGGCAACTAATGTAATTAATTTTGTAAAAACATAATAAAAATGAACTTAAATGGTTTCCTTTGGCGACAGAATTCATTTACTACACGCCATGCAAGCAGTAATGTCAAAGGCTAGGTCGGATGAGGAGTTTCATGTGCCTCCTATCCCCAAACCCAGCAACATGGTGTCCCGCGGGTTACTAAGGGAACACACCAAACGCATGTTCTAGAACCTTCCTTTTTACGCGCGCCAACGAAAACGTGCCTTCAGGGTTCGGACTTGACCAAAATTGACTGAGTCTTCAAAGGAGAAGACAGCCTTCGCAGTTCCGGGGAAGCCTCTGTACCACTTTAAAGTGATGCCATTTGGGCTAAAATAATAATAAAAATGAACTTAAATGGTTTCCTTTGGCGACAGAATTCATTTACTACACACCATGCAAGCAGTAATGTCAAAGGCTAGGTCGGATGAGGAGTTTCATGTGCCTCCTATCCCCAAACCCAGCAACATGGTGTCCCGCGGGTTACTAAGGGAACACACCAAACGCATGTTCTAGAACCTTCCTTTTTACGCGCGCCAACGAAAACGTGCCTTCAGGGTTCGGACTGACCAAAATTGCAGTAACTTTCATATTCACTACACCTTAGCCCAAATTTACTACGTTTTGTGTTTCTCTCTGAATAGTTACAAGTCAATTTATTTTATCTATAAACCCTCCAAGAAAGTAAAGTTAATTATCATCCATGTTCTTGCATCTAATCTTGTTTTATCCAAAGAAATTTTCCTTAATACAAATAACTAATAAGCAAAATAGTAGCGAAAGTAAATGTACTTAATTTCTTTTCTTTAAAGCCCAAAGTAAAAGTATAATTACCGTACTTTCAGCTCTAAATAATTTCTACAGTCAAAGGATCATTAAATCTACTATGGAAAAAAAAGTAAAATTATATCTTCCATTTAGTTTCAATAGTTGTATGTTTTATATTCCTGTACTGTACTGTACTCCTACCAAATTAAGTAGTACAAAAAGTATTGAAAATAAAAGTACTAGTTCGAACCCTGATGGCAATCCGTTCATAGCAATCATCTGATGGTAACGACCAATCAGAATGTTCCACCTGGCAATAATCACGCCACGTCAACGGGCAACGGAACTTTTCCATTGCGCAGTCGCGTTTAGTGAAGAATTTTGGGCATAGCAGCGTCACCGGCATTCGACCATTTAAAACTAAAAATTCAGCGGAACCGAGCGGTCGTGCGCGTAAAACAAATAAAAATAAAATAAAATATTCGCAAAGTGTCGTGCAAGCTAGATCAATTTTAAGTTTAAGTGCAAATTAAATTCGGGTAAGAAATTTGTGTTTCCATTCAATGAAAAGAAAAATTTTAAATACAAATAAAAATTTCGTGAATAAAGTGCAAACCTTTTGCGACTTCCACCTATATGGTGCCCGCTACACGCACAATACTTAGTGGAAATATTTTTGGATCACGATATCTAGTAAACGTGTAGTCAAATATTGATGGTTCGCGAAAAAGATTGCAAGATGTGTAGAGATCCAGAAAATTGCGATCCAGATGAAAACTGCTGTCAATAAATATTTAATAAATTGGCGGCTTGGTTTTGTGATAGAACGCACATAAATTTGTTTATTCGGTGGGATTATTGAAACTACTGTCAATAAATATTTAATAAAATTGGCGAAAATAAATATAAATAATAAATTTCGGGGAAAAATACAAAAAAAATAAAAAAAATACAATATATAAGAGTGTATATATATATGAGTGTACTCGAACGTGCCAAAAATACCACTACTGGCGTATGGGAAAATACGGTAAAACCAAGCCTCAACTTACTTTACTCATGCTCCAAGGAAATTCTTCGGCTGACGCAACAAAAACCTATGCACATAATACCACCGCTCGCCATCAGCTGGCACACCATTAACGCACGCCGTATGAGCACGTCACACACGCCGTATTAGTGCGCATTATAGCGCAATTTACGCCACATAGTGCAATTCACGCCACATAGTGGGCAACGACAACGAACATCTACAATGCGCCACCGTCGCGCATAACAACACCGCGCCAGCACAGCGCGTAACCACAATGCGCCACTAAGCGCGCGGTAACAATAAACCCGGATTGACAACAACAACACAGTAGTGACATCAGCGAGGGCCGCCGTATTATAGGCCCGCCGCACTAGCACCCGGATTGACCACCACGACACCAGCAGTGACAACAGCGAGGGCCGCCGTAATATAGGCCCGCCGCACTAACCCAGCAACAACAACAACACAGCAGTAACATCAGCGAGGGCCGCCGAAATATAGGCCCGCCGCACTAGCAGCAGCAACAACAGCACCAGCAGTGACAACAGCAGGGGCCGCCTTCTTGTAGGCCCGCTGCACAACCAGCGGAGACAACCAAACAGTAGCGCCCCACCAACGGCGTACTAAAAATGGGTGAGACTAGACCAATTTATAATAAAATAACTAATTATTTTTTAGTATCAATTTGCTTAGGAAGAAAAGAAAAAAAGTTAAGTTGACTTAAGAATTGAAGAAAAAAATGTATTATTATTGGGAGAAATTTTTAAGTAAAATGTAATAAGAACTTAGAAATCTAAATTAGAAACTAAAATTAGACACCTATAAAAAAAGAAAGACTCATTTAAAATTCGACTTATTAAATTAGGGTTAGTTATAAATTAATGAAATATAACTTAGAAATAAGTACCAAGAAACATTTAATAATTGAAATAGGTATAATTTCATTAATAAAACAAAAAAAAAATAACAACATATAAATTAAAAACAAAATATGCATACAATTCTAATGGCATAACTATACATACATAATACACCTTATAATAACAAATAAAATGGCCACTTAATAATATATAAATAATTAACTAACAGCTAAATATAACTTATCAAAACTAAACAACAACAAAAAAAAATAAAACCCACATTTGCATTGGATTAGGTTGCTTTTATTTTTTCCATATACCCCATTTATATTGATATAAAATGCTTGATTTCAGACCAGTAATTCTAAGGTATTTATGTCGGCTTAGAATGCGTTAGTTCCTTTGTTACGAAAAATCAATCAAACATGGTTGACGCGTTCGAATCAAACTTTTAGGAAATCATCGCATTTGCTGTGTAATTTGGCCTCAATGCGTGATTTTGTGAATGCTTGATTTAACTTGACTTACTCTTAATCTAACTTAAGATTTTTTTTATTTTAAGAATGAATTATAAATAAATTGTAATTAATATGGGAATGCTGACTTTGTCTATTTAGAAGGCATATAGGATTTTAGGTAAGGGGCCATCGAAACCAGGTGCGTCGATGGCCATGGATGAGGGTGGGCCAAGCACCGGGCGTCGCAACAACACCCGCGGCGCCCCCTTATATGTTCGGCCCTTTACGTTTATTAAATTTTATTTTCAGCTTTTTTTTTCCAGATGTGGTAACCGGTTGGTTCCGGTTCGGTTCCTTTTTGTTTAAGATTTTCGGTTTTTACTTTTGATTTCCGTTACTAGTTCGTTCTTTTTTGTATCGGTTATTTTTAAATTTTGGTTTGTAGTTTAAATTTTTCGTTCCTTTTGAATTTTAATTTGATTTTCGGTTATTTTGATTATTTAAATTTGAATGTCAACGGTCTGTCCGTGGCATCCGGTGTTTTAACCGGATGTTGTTTTAAAAGTTGTTTTGCGCGGTTTCGCAATGTTCCCCGCGTTTAAAGGCACGATTTGACCTTTTTTCTGTTTATGGCGCAGGACCGTAAGGTTGGCAAGAACCCACCCCAGCCGACAATGACTAGCCACAGTGCGACCTCATATCGTGCCGACCGCCTTCCTTACTGCTCCATTTTGTTGCGAATCCATAACAGATGGCGCCCAACTAGGAAACCGAGGCGCTGACCGCGATGACTTTTCTGGTCAGCTTGTGAGGTTTCACTATCCCGTAGGTCCCAGGTAGGCAGGCCCAGGAGCCGCCACCTGCGTTGCGACGGGATGGTGGACTGATCAAGTTGTCCGGATGGGTCTTCGTGTGCAGTAGCTAAGGGCTCCACGAGACTTCACGTCATGTCCACCCGGTGAGGTAGTGCTAAACGCACTTAGTTTTTTTGTAATATACATTTTTTTTTGTCCCGGGTCTGTTGTCCGATGTCGGCTTCGGGAAAGTATTATGTCCGCTAAGTGGGGTTTAGTTTTCTTGGGTTTATTAGTTTTTTTTTTGACTGCCGAACTTGTTTTATTTTGTCTTCGTTTCTTTTTGTATGTTTTTTTGTAGGGATCCCTACTCCTCCAACCAGTCTCAGGAGGCAGCCTTCAGCAGCCCCTGCATTGCGGGAGGAGGGGTGGGGACCCCTTTGCACACCATTTCCCAACTGCGCAAGTCTGGGGAAAAGCGGCCCCAAACCGCATCCTTTCATTGCGGCGCAGCTGAGGAGGGGTATTAAAAGCCAATTTTTACGTTTTTTTTTCTTATCGGTCTCCAGCGCTCCGACCAGTCTCAGGGACGCAGCCCTAAGCCGCCACTGCATTGCGGTCAGGAGTACTGGAGCCCAACTAAAGTTTCTGCCACGGTATACCCGCAGGTCTCAGGGCAAGGACCTGTAATGTCCATCCCTGCATTGCGGTGGGTGTACCTGGCAAATGTCCTTGTCAATTGTAATTTAGCTTTTTCAACCTTTATACCGTTTTTGCTTTCACATATGTATTTTATAACACGTGTATGTACTAATAACCATTTTTTTCAGCATTTGTATATTAGTAGACACATATATATTTTTTTTTGAACACATTTGCGATAGTTAGTTGATGCAAATAGCAGTTAGGAAAATTTGCATCAATTAAGATTGTTTTTTTTCACAAAAAAAAAAAAAAAAAAAAGAATTGTTTTGAATCGTCAGTATTATAGGGTAAGGGGGGAGTGAATCGTGACTTTATACCTTCCAACCGCCCCTTGTAACCGACCCTTTTCTGTAAATTCTTTTTTTAAATTTGGTTCGGAGATTTAATTCAACATGGACAGGTCCGCTGAACGCATGACTACTAGGAACTCTACGCGAGGAAGTGGGGGTAAGCCTAGAGGCCAGGGTAGAGGAGCGTTTCCGAAACAACCCACCAATCGGCCTTTAGTGTTGCATTCTCCAGTAGGTAGTCCGGGCGGGGGAGATCCGACCAGGATAGTGTTGAATCCTGCTTCCAACTATAAAATGGATAGACCAGCTAGTACTAATATCCTTGACTCGTCCATGGCAGCAGATCCAATGCAAAATATTTTTGACCCTTCAACTGGCGTGTTAACAGGTACACAGGAGGAAGCTAGAGCTTCGGTTCAAGACCGCATACCTCCTGACACTTTAGGTGATAGGATCACTACGCAAAGGAACAATGCCGAGGTCCCTCCTGTAGATTCGTGGGTGAACGTGCTACATCAGCTGTTCAGGACATCGCAGGAGGAGATGCGGAATGAGATGAGGACGATCAGGGAGAACATGGACTTACTCAACGCCGCAGTAACATCGTCGCAGGGTGGTGCGACCTATACCAGGAACACCAATATGGAGGAAAGGAACCAAGCCCCGACCTTCGTTAGTAACCAGGCCAACATCGTTTCGAATAGCGTGGCAGTGAAACCACAGGATTGGAAGGTTTCCTTCGATGGTACTGGAAGCGTTGCTGATTTTTTGTTTAAGTTGGACACCCTATGTGAGCGGACTCAATGCTCTAGCGACCAACTTATGGCGAGTTTTCATCTCTTTTTGTCAGGACGGGCGGAAGAATGGTATTGGCTGTTCACGAAGCAGAATCCAACCGCGAATTATCCCTTTTTGTGCTATTCCCTGAAGCGTGAGTTTGGAACATTGAAAAGTGACCACGAGATTATGATGGAAATCTCAATGCGTAAGCAGAAGCTAAGTGAGTTATACGACGTGTTCCACACTGACATAGTAGCACTTAACGCACGCCTTAGAGAACCGATGTCTGAAGCCCTGCTGATTGACATAATAAAGCGGAACGTCAACAGTAGCTTGAAGCTAATGCTCTTCAATGCGGGGGCTAGGACATTGCATGATCTACGCGATATAGCACGTAAAGGGGAGCAAGTGCTGAAAGAAAGCAAGATTCTGGGAACAACTTATACCGGACGGCAGGTCAATGAAGCCCGAGTGATAACACCGGATGCAAGGATGGAAGGCGAAGACTGCGAAGCTGACCCGCAGATAGAGGTATTGGAGTACCGGCGCAATAGAAAACCGGATTATTCCGGAATTCAATGTTGGAATTGTCAGGACATGGGGCCATTCGTATATTTATTGTGAGGAACCCATTAGGAGTCCCTTCTGCTTTAAGTGCGGGCATAGAGGCGTGTTTACCCCAAAATGTCCAAAGGACCATCGCCGGCAGGGAAACCAATATCCGAGCGAGAAGATGGGGGAAACTCGTTCGGTGCCATAGCCCCCATATCAGCCAGTGCTCAAGGAGTCGCCTCGAGTACTGAACCAAGTGGTAGGTCCCTCGCGAGCGGAGAGTTCCAAGGCAGTGTTGAACTTCCAAGGAGCAGTGGCACTCTGGCGAAGGAATACCCAAAAATAGTTGTAACTTTCCCCGATAGTCCGAGGTCATCAGCGGTAATTTGCAAACCAATAAAAATTTTGGAAGCCCCGAGTAGGGATGTCGCCTGTCAGACGCAATTTCCACCTAGTTTGGAACAAAGGGTAACCAATGACGAGCTAGTTAGGTCGAGAATTTTTCATAACCCAGAGTCATTTGTATCGGAAGATATTTTGAAATGTAGGAAGAGATATAACAGTCGAGTACAGGAGCGTAAACTTTTACAAAGCACCACGTTAGTTCTTACGGAGGATGAAAGGCCTCTGGTGCGAGTGCAAATTGAAAATAGTTTTCTGGTAGGATTGCTGGACTCGGGTGCGAATGTTTCTATTCTCGGCAAAGATTGTCAAAAGTTTTTGGATGCAAATGGGCTTAAGTACCACCCACTACAGGCTTTCGTGTATACTGCGGGCGGGGGAAAACAGAAAATATTAGGTTCTATCTCCTTACCAGTGACTTTTAAAAATACTACCAAAACTATTCGTTTTTATCTTGTTCCTTCCCTTATTCAAGAAGCCTATTTCGGAGTTGACTTCTGGAGAGCGTTTGCGTTAGCTCCCGAAATATTTCCGAGTATAGCATGTCTAGAGATTATCGATGAAAAGGAGGAGGGACATAACTTCCATGAGTTGACACAAACCCAGAAGGCCAAACTTCAGAGGGTAGTAGATATGTTCCCATCGTTTGAGAAGTTAGGTCTGGGGCAAACAAAGCTAGTCGAACATCACATTGATACGGGTAATGCGGTTCCAATCAAAAGTAAGCATTTTCCTCTTTCGCCTCCGAGGCAAGCCGAAGCTTTTAGTGAAATAGAAAGGCTGCTCGAAATGGGAGTTATTGAGGAATCAAACTCGCCATGGTGTAGTCCTGTGGTATTGGTTCGGAAACCAGGGAAAGTTAGGCTTTGCATAGATTCCAGTTAGGTCAACGCGGCAACTAAAAAGGATTCCTACCCGCTGCCCCATATCAACGGTTTATTGAGCAGGTTAAAGGACACTCACTTTATTAGTGGTATTGACCTGAAGGATGCGTTTTTTCAGATCAAGCTGACTGAGTCTTCAAAGGAGAAGACAGCCTTCGCAGTTCCGGGGAAGCCTCTGTACCACTTTAAAGTGATGCCATTTGGGCTAAAATAAAAATAAAAATGAACTTAAATGGTTTCCTTTGGCGACAGAATTCATTTACTACACGCCATGCAAGCAGTAATGTCAAAGGCTAGGTCGGATGAGGAGTTTCATGTGCCTCCTATCCCCAAACCCAGCAACATGGTGTCCCGCGGGTTACTAAGGGAACACACCAAACGCATGTTCTAGAACCTTCCTTTTTACGCGCGCCAACGAAAACGTGCCTTCAGGGTTCGGACTTGACCAAAATTGACTGAGTCTTCAAAGGAGAAGACAGCCTTCGCAGTTCCGGGGAAGCCTCTGTACCACTTTAAAGTGATGCCATTTGGGCTAAAATAATAATAAAAATGAACTTAAATGGTTTCCTTTGGCGACAGAATTCATTTACTACACGCCATGCAAGCAGTAATGTCAAAGGCTAGGTCGGATGAGGAGTTTCATGTGCCTCCTATCCCCAAACCCAGCAACATGGTGTCCCGCGGGTTACTAAGGGAACACACCAAACGCATGTTCTAGAACCTTCCTTTTTACGCGCGCCAACGAAAACGTGCCTTCAGGGTTCGGACTGACCAAAATTGCAGTAACTTTCATATTCACTACACCTTAGCCCAAATTTACTACGTTTTGTGTTTCTCTCTGAATAGTTACAAGTCAATTTATTTTATCTATAAACCCTCCAAGAAAGTAAAGTTAATTATCATCCATGTTCTTGCATCTAATCTTGTTTTATCCAAAGAAATTTTCCTTAATACAAATAACTAATAAGCAAAATAGTAGCGAAAGTAAATGTACTTAATTTCTTTTCTTTAAAGCCCAAAGTAAAAGTATAATTACCGTACTTTCAGCTCTAAATAATTTCTACAGTCAAAGGATCATTAAATCTACTATGGAAAAAAAAGTAAAATTATATCTTCCATTTAGTTTCAATAGTTGTATGTTTTATATTCCTGTACTGTACTGTACTCCTACCAAATTAAGTAGTACAAAAAGTATTGAAAATAAAAGTACTAGTTCGAACCCTGATGGCAATCCGTTCATAGCAATCATCTGATGGTAACGACCAATCAGAATGTTCCACCTGGCAATAATCACGCCACGTCAACGGGCAACGGAACTTTTCCATTGCGCATTCGCGTTTAGTGAAGAATTTTGGGCATAGCAGCGTCACCGGCATTCGACCATTTAAAACTAAAAATTCAGCGGAACCGAGCGGTCGTGCGCGTAAAACAAATAAAAATAAAATAAAATATTCGCAAAGTGTCGTGCAAGCTAGATCAATTTTAAGTTTAAGTGCAAATTAAATTCGGGTAAGAAATTTGTGTTTTCATTCAATGAAAAGAAAAATTTTAAATACAAATAAAAATTTCGTGAATAAAGTGCAAACCTTTTGCGACTTCCACCTATATGGTGCCCGCTACACGCACAATACTTAGTGGAAATATTTTTGGATCACGATATCTAGTAAACGTGTAGTCAAATATTGATGGTTCGCGAAAAAGATTGCAAGATGTGTAGAGATCCAGAAAATTGCGATCCAGATGAAAACTGCTGTCAATAAATATTTAATAAATTGGCGGCTTGGTTTTGTGATAGAACGCACATAAATTTGTTTATTCGGTGGGATTATTGAAACTACTGTCAATAAATATTTAATAAAATTGGCGAAAATAAATATAAATAATAAATTTCGGGGAAAAATACAAAAAAAATAAAAAAAATACAATATATAAGAGTGTATATATATATGAGTGTACTCGAACGTGCCAAAAATACCACTACTGGCGTATGGGAAAATACGGTAAAACCAAGCCTCAACTTACTTTACTCATGCTCCAAGGACGCAACAAAAACCTATGCACATAATATCTTCGGCTGACGCAACAAAAACCTATGCACATAATACCACCGCTCGCCATCAGCTGGCACACCATTAACGCACGCCGTATGAGCACGTCACACACGCCGTATTAGTGCGCATTATAGCGCAATTTACGCCACATAGTGCAATTCACGCCACATAGTGGGCAACGACAACGAACATCTACAATGCGCCACCGTCGCGCATAACAACACCGCGCCAGCACAGCGCGTAACCACAATGCGCCACTAAGCGCGCGGTAACAATAAACCCGGATTGACAACAACAACACAGTAGTGACATCAGCGAGGGCCGCCGTATTATAGGCCCGCCGCACTAGCACCCGGATTGACCACCACGACACCAGCAGTGACAACAGCGAGGGCCGCCGTAATATAGGCCCGCCGCACTAACCCAGCAACAACAACAACACAGCAGTAACATCAGCGAGGGCCGCCGTAATATAGGCCCGCCGCACTAGCAGCAGCAACAACAGCACCAGCAGTGACAACAGCAGGGGCCGCCTTCTTGTAGGCCCGCTGCACAACCAGCAGAGACAACCAAACAGTAGCGCCCCACCAACGGCGTACTAAAAATGGGTGAGACTAGACCAATTTATAATAAAATAACTAATTATTAGTATCAATTTGCTTAGAAAGAAAAGAAAAAAAGTTAAGTTGACTTAAGAATTGAAGAAAAAAATGTATTATTATTGGAAGAAATTTTTAAGTAAAATGTAATAAGAACTTAGAAATCTAAATTAGAAACTAAAATTAGACACCTATATAAAAAGAAAGACTCATTTAAAATTCAACTTATTAAATTAGGGTTAGTTATAAATTAATGAAATATAACTTAGAAATAAGTACCAAGGAAAATTTAATAATTGAAATAGGTATAATTTCATTAATAAAACAAAAAAAAAAAATAACAACATATAAATTAAAAACAAAATATGCATACAATTCTAATGGCATAACTATACATACATAATACACCTTATAATAACAAATAAAATGGCCACTTAATAATATATAAATAATTAACTAACAGCTAAATATAACTTATCAAAACTAAACAACAACAAAAAAAAATAAAACCCACATTTGCATTGGATTAGGTTGCTTTTATTTTTTCCATATACCCCATTTATATTGATATAAAATGCTTGATTTCAGACCAGTAATTCTAAGGTATTTATGTCGGCTTAGAATGCGTTAGTTCCTTTGTTACGAAAAATCAATCAAACATGGTTGACGCGTTCGAATCAAACTTTTAGGAAATCATCGCATTTGCTGTGTAATTTGGCCTCAATGCGTGATTTTGTGAATGCTTGATTTAACTTGACTTACTCTTAATCTAACTTAAGATTTTTTTTATTTTAAGAATGAATTATAAATAAAATGTAATTAATATGGGAATGCTGACTTTGTCTATTTAGAAGGCATATAGGATTTTAGGTAAGGGGCCATCGAAACCAGGTGCGTCGATGGCCATGGATGAGGGTGGGCCAAGCACCGGGCGTCGCAACAACACCCGCGGCGCCCCCTTATATGTTCGGCCCTTTACGTTTATTAAATTTTATTTTCAGCTTTTTTTTTCCAGATGTGGTAACCGGTCGGTTCCGGTTCGGTTCCTTTTTGTTTAAGAGTTTCGGTTTTTACTTTTGATTTCCGTTACTAGTTCGTTCTTTTTTGTATCGGTTATTTTTAAATTTTGGTTTGTAGTTTAAATTTTTCGTTCCTTTTGAATTTTAATTTGATTTTCGGTTATTTTGATTATTTAAATTTGAATGTCAACGGTCTGTCCGTGGCATCCGGTGTTTTAACCGGATGTTGTTTTAAAAGTTGTTTTGCGCGGTTTCGCAATGTTCCCCGCGTTTAAAGGCACGATTTGACCTTTTTTCTGTTTATGGCGCAGGACCGTAAGGTTGGCAAGAACCCACCCCAACCGACAATGCCTAGCCACAGTGCGACCTCATATCGTGCCGACCGCCTTCCTTACTGCTCCATTTTGTTGCGAATCCATAACAAATGACAAGCTCTTTACATCGTCGGCACAGCTGTGGACGAACAACTGATACATATGTTACTTGTATACATTTACAATGACCAGGGAGCATATGCTGTCAGTCACAAAATAAAATGTGGCGATTATTCTCAACCATGTACCATACCTAACTCAATAACACTCCCACCACTAGTAAAACACAACTGAGATAACGATGGCTACGCTTATGCATGCAAGCGTGTAACTAGGAAGAAGAAGAGAGATGGCGCGAGTGTTTGCGAATACGATGCAAAGAGGAGATGCCAATAAATAACACCGACCCTTCCAGAACGCGCACGCAAGCACCCTGTTGGACTATATAAGGCGGTGACCAAGCAAGGCAGGTGGATCAGTTTATTTTCAAGCGTTCAATAGTGAACTATTGCGAAGTTACCAACCTCTTAAATTTGTATTGCGTTTATTACTAGTAAATAAAACTAGCTATTAGTTTCATTATCTGTGCGTGTGTTTATTCGACTTTATAGTGATCGAACCCAGGATTGATAATCAAGGAATCATCGAATTCGTCACAATTGGTGTCAGAAGCGGTATTGTTGAATAAATACCAGTGAATTTAAGGATAACAAGGACATGGCGAATGAATTAAAGATTCAGCAACTCAAAAATGAGTTGGAACAACGGGGACTGAACACTACAGGCAATAAATCAGAGTTACAGTCACGATTGCGAGAGGCTATTTAAGCAGAAGGAATCGACGTTGATGATCATGTTTTTCATCTCGTGGAGGAGGCACCAACAAAAATGGAAGAAAAAAAGGAGTCTCCGAATCCAGTAGCAACCGTCGACACAAACATGATATTGGCTGTATTAACTCAGATGTCGACTAAAATGGAAGAACAGAAAACTTGCATGGCATCTCAGCTCGAAGAACAGAAAACTTGCATGGCATCTCAGCTCGAAGAACAGAAAACTTGCATGGCATCTCAGTTGGAAGAACAGAAGACTTGCATGGCATCTCAAATTTCAGCTCAACTAGAGGAACAGGAGGCTCGCTTGTCGTCGAGAATTGCATTGTAGCTGGAGGCACAGGAAGAACGAATGGCATCACAGCTAAGAATGCAAGACGCAAAAATACCAGTGAATTTAAGGATGACAAGGACATGGCGAAGTTGAATGAATTAAAGATTCAGCAACTCAAAAATGAGTTGGAACAACGGGGACTGAACACTACAAGCAACAAATCAGAGTTACAGTCACGATTGCGAGAGGCTATGGAAGCAGAAGGAATCGACGTTGATGATCATGTTTTTCATCTTGTGGAGGAGGCACCAACAAAAATGGAAGAAAAAAAGGAGTCTCCGAATCCAGTAGCAACCGTCGACACAAACATGATATTGGCTGTATTAACTCAGATGTCGACTAAAATGGAAGAACAGAAAACTTGCATGGCATCTCAGCTCGAAGAACAGAAAACTTGCATGGCATCTCAGTTGGAAGAACAGAAGACTTGCATGGCATCTCAAATTTTAGCTCAACTAGAGGAACAGGAGGCTCGCTTGTCGTCGAGAATTGCATTGCAGCTGGAGGTACAGGAAGAACGAATGGCATCACAGCTAAGAATGCAAGACGCAAAAATTACTGAAGTGCAGGAGGTATTCAGGGAACGGCAAGACAAAATTGAGGCCGAAGTAGATGCATTGAGAGGTCGCATCCAGGAGTTGCAGCTAAATCGTCCAACTGCTTCAACGAGTATTCCCAAGGTAAAAACCCCATCTTTTGACGGTTCTGTTCCTTTCCAGGTATTCAAGCTACAGTTTGAGAAGACGGCAGCTGTAAATAATTGGGGCACGGAAGACAAAGTTGCTGCACTATTCGTGGCATTGAAAGGGCCTGCAGCTGAAATCTTGCAGACTATTCCTGACGGCGAACGGAATAATTATGAGGCATTGATGAGAGCAGTTGAGAGACGCTATGGCAGCGAGCATCGGAAACAGATATACCAAATAGAGCTGCAGAATCGCTTTCAGAAGGCTAATGAGACATTGCAGGAATTTGCATCGGATATCGAGAGGTTGGCCCATCTAGCAAACGCAGACGCACCTGTAGAATACACAGAAAGGGTAAAAATCCAAAGCTTTATAAATGGAATTCGTGACGTGGAGACGAAGCGAGCCACATATGCAAATCCCAAGAGATCATTTGCTGAGACGGTATCACATGCTCTAACACAGGAAACAGCCTCGCTATTAAGTAAGCCGGCGTACAAAGCTCACCGCGTGGAGGTAGAACGGCCAGACTGGGTAGACACAATTCTGGAAGCGTTGAACGGCGTGCAGAAAAAAAGTAATGGTGCCATTAAATGCTTTAAGTGCGGAAACCCAGGTCACATAGCACGTTATTGCGGCACTGGCTCCAGTAACCCCAGCAATTCAAGTGGACGAAAACGCAGAGCTGAAGGAGATGAGCAAACCTCCCAATCAAATCAGTCGTTAAACTAAATCGAGTCAGCCTAAAGGGGCGTGGACTGGCTCCCGCAACTGAATGCCCCATAATCTCTGTCTCACAGATCGGAAGGAAAGCTAGTAATGTTACTGTTGTTGCATATGTGGATGGAAAGAGTACTTACTAACTCTGGATACAGGCGCATCGCATTCCATAATTCGATCTGATTTAGTCAACAAGGAGGTGAGAGCATTGCATGGCGCAAAGTTACGTACGGCCACTGGTGAGGACACCCATGTCCTAGGAGAAGTAACATGTGAAATCGCAATTGGGAACGTGGCCGTTCTACACAGTTTTATAGTGGCAGATATTGTTGACGAAATCATAGTTGGTGTGGACTTCTTAAGCGAGCAAGGCATCAAGATTGACATGCAAAACAGTATTATGAATTACCAGAACATGGATGTGCCATTAAATTTTGGTTACGAAAACAAATACGTTAGTAAGCGAGTGCTTATGGAGGAGAGCCAACAAATTCCACCGAAGTCGGAAGCAATCATATGGGCAAAGATTGATGGAGATTATGTGACAAACAAATTGTGGGTTGTCGAGGCAGCAAACAAATCGAGGACGAACATATTAGTAAAAAAAACTCTGGCCATAACAAAACCAGATGGACGTGTACCGGTAAGAGTAGTTAATGAGGGACAATGCCAAGAGGTCGAGGTAGTCATCAATTGTGAACAGCTTCAAGAAAATGATTCTACCATCAAGATTAATCTTTCAGATGATATCACGTCGTGGACGACAGGCCTCGAAAAAGATCATCAGAAAAAGGCAAAGGAACTTCTATCGAAGTACTCGAGCATATTTGACAAGGATGGTTCTAAACCAGGTCGGACCAAAGTTGTGAAGCATCAAATTGATACTGGTGATGCAAGGCCCATCCGCCAAGCTCCTCGTAGTATTCCATTGGCCAAACGCCAAGTAGTACGAGAAATTATACAGGAAATGAGTGACAGCGGCGTGATCGAACCATCAGCTAGCCCATGGAGCTCACCGGTAGTACTAGTGAAAAAGAAAGATGGAAAAATGAGGTTCTGTGTGGATTACCGGAAATTGAACGACGTAACGAAGAAGGACAGTTATCCATTGCCAAGAATCGACGATACTCTGGACTCGTTATCTGGCACGAAATGGTTTTCCACACTGGACTTGAAAAGCGGCTACTGGCAAGTGCAGGTAAAGGATGAAGATAAAGAGAAGACGGCCTTCAGCGTTGGAGAAGGGCTTTGGCAATTTACGGTAATGCCCTTCGGGCTATGCAATGCTCCAGCTACTTTTGAGAGACTCATGGACCAGATACTAAAAGGATTGCACTCGCAAACATGTTTGGTGTACCTCGACGACATCATCGTGCTGGGAAAAAGAGTTGAGGAACACCTAAAGAACTTGGAGGAAGTTTTCCAAAGAATAGCTGGTGCTGGTCTGAAACTAAGTCCCAAGAAGTGTTCCTTGTTTAAAAAGGAAGTAAGTTATTTGGGTCGCAAGGTAACTACGGAGGGAATCTGCACTGCTAAGGAAAAGATCGAAGCCGTAAAGGATTGGCCAAGACCGAGAAATTTGCATGAGTTACGGAGCTTCCTTGGGCTGTGCACGTATTATCGCCGATTTGTACAAAATTTTGCCAGCGTAGCTAGTAGTCTCCATGACCTTACAAGGAAAAATATGAGTTTTGAATGGAAGAAGGAACAGGAGGTGGCTTTTCAAACATTGAAGGAACGACTATGCACTGCCCCGATGTTAGCATATCCAATTCCAGGTTCATTGGTAGAGCGCGTTAAGCATTTCCACAAGCATCTCTATGGGCAACGATTCCACGTCAGGACAGACCATGCAGCGTGGAAATGGCTCTTACAGTTCCGTAATCCGGAAGGTCAATTGGCACGGTGGATAGAGCGACTGCAAAGTTATGACTTTTCCATAGAGCATCGCAAAGGTAGCACCCACGGAAATGCTGATGCAATGTCACGAAGACCATGTAACTTGGAATGCAAGCATTGTTCGAAAGCTGAGGCCAAGGAAGACATTATAGATGTGCGGCTCATAACTATATCATCTACGGACAAATGGAACATGGATCAATTAAGGAGGTGTCAGCACGAGGATCCAGGCCTTACACGTGTGATGCGAGGAATCGAACGAAACGAGCGACCATCAAGAGAGGAGATGTCAGCAGAAAGTCCTGTTGCCAAGTCATATTGGGCACAGTGGAATAGTTTGCAATTAGAATCCGGTTGTTTGCATCGAATATGGGAGAGTGAGGATGGTCAATGCGTTCGAAAGCTGATAGTCGTCCCAAGGAAGAAAATCCCTGATGTACACAATGAATTACATAACGGACCAAGCGGAGGTCATCTTGGAGTCACCAAGACCTTGGAGAAAGTCAAGCAAAGATTCTATTGGGTTGGTTGCCGTCAATCGGTCGCGGAGTGGATTGCCAACTGCGAAGTATGCATCAAAGCTAAAGGACCGAAATCAAGGAGCCATGGTCAAATGAAACAGTATAACTCAGGTGCGCCATTTGAGAGGATAGCCATGGATGTAGCTGGTCCATTTCCTACTAGCAAACTCGGAAACAAATATGTACTGGTGGTTATGGACTATTTCAGCAAATGGCCAGAAGTGTACCCTATTCCAAATCAAGAGGCAGAAACAATAGCAGAGGTGTTTACTAACAATTGGGTAGCTAGGTTTGGTGCACCGATGGAGATACATTCTGACCAAGGCAGAAATTTCGAATCAGCTGTGTTCCAGGAAATGTGCAAGACATTGGGCATTCGGAAAACTCGAACAACTGCACTACATCCTCAGTCAGATGGCATGGTGGAACGATTTAATAGAACTTTGGAAGAGCACCTGAGGAAAGTAGTGGATAAGTTCCAGAAGGATTGGGATACTCACATCTCCTTATTCCTAATGGCATATCGCTCTGCAGTACATGAAACAACTGGTCAGACTCCTGCAAAGGTTATTTTCGGGAATGATCTTCGATTGCCAGCTGATTTGAAGTTTGGGATAAACGCTGATGCAGGAGTAAATGCTCGGAAATCTACTAGTGTATTGGAAGAAGAAATGAGAGAAATTCACGACCTTGTGAGACAACGGACTAAGATCATGAGCGATAAGATGAAGGCCAGGTACGACAAAGCAATAAATTCGGAAGGTTTTATAGAAGGAGACTGCTGCTATACAACCCACAGCGTAGGAAAGGTTTGTCCCCAAAACTACAATGTAACTGGGAAGGCCCATACAAAGTCATAAAACGGATCAACGATGTGGTATATCGCATACAAACTATGGGAAGGCCAAGAAATAAGATGAAGGTTGTCCATTTGGAAAGGCTAGCTGCGTTTGGTTCCGGCAATATGTCTGATCGGGACGATTATTCTCACGCATGTACCATCGCTAACTCAATAACACTCCCACCAGTAGTAAAACACAACTGAGATAACGATGGCTACGCTTATGCATGCAAGCGTGTAATTAGGAAGAGGAAGAGAGATGGCGCGAGTGTTTGCGAATACGATGCAAAGAGGAGATGCCAATAAATAACACCGACCCTTCCAGAACACGAGAAGCGAACAACCAAGAAAGTTCTCGGTGCGTAGGCAAGCACACTGTTGGACTATATAAGGCGGTGACCAAGCAAGGCAGGTGGATCAGTTTATTTTCAAGCGTTCAATAGTGAACTACTGCGAAGTTACCAACCTCTTAAATATGTATTGCGTTTATTACTAGTAAATAAAACTAGCTATTACTTACATTATCTGTGCGTGTGTTTATTCGACTTTATAGTGTGACGAATTCGATGATTCCTTGATTATCAATCCTGGGTTCGATCACTATAAAGTCGAATAAACACACGCACAGATAATGTAAGTAATAGCTAGTTTTATTTACTAGTAAGAAACGCAAAACAATTTTAAGAGTTTGATAACTTTACAGTAGTTCACTATTGAACGCTTGAAAATAAACTGAACAACCTGCCTTGCTTGGTCACCGCCTTATATAGTCCAACAGGGTGCTTGCCTACGCACCGAGAACTTTCTTGGTTGTTCGCTTTTCGTGTTCTGGAAGGGTCGGTGTTATTTATTGGCATCTCCTCTTTGCATCGTATTCGCAAACACTCGCGCCATCTCTCTTCCTCTTCCTAGTTACACGCTTGCATGCATAAGCGTAGCCATCGTTATCTCAGTTGTCTGTTAACTAGTGGTGGGAGTGTTGTTGAGTTAGGGATGGTACATGCTTGCGAATAATCGCCACACTGCCCTCCACCTAAGTCTGATCGTCCCGATCAGACACATTTCCCAAACCAAACGCTGCTAGACGCTCAATGGTTGGCACTGCTTTACCAAACCTCATTACCTCCAGTGATTGAAACTCCGACATCAATCCTCTCCTGCAGAGATTCCCACAATGTATTGCAGTGTCACATATTCCAACCATTTTGTCCGTTCTTAATCCCGAATGGATTTGTGCCTTCACTTTCGTTCCCAGTGGTACCCGGCAAACATTCCTGCAGCTCGTTTCTTCAGTATTCCGTTCCGTTCTCTCATGCCCATTGCACTGGTTCACATTATCCACTAAGTTGCGTTGCTTCCTCGGAACATGACCACCAGATGTTCGTCCTTTAACCTCAGCACACTCTGCACACTTAGTAATCCATTTCCTCACAGTTTGTTTGCAACCGATCCAATAGAACCGCCGCTTTACCTCTTGCAGCGTTTTCTTTATTCCCATGTGCCTTCCACCTGGGCAACTATGCGACGCTTTGATAACATCTGGAATTCTTGCCTTGGGAACAACAATAAGTGCTCGATGATTCCGGCCATCATCACTTTCCCATATCCGATGCAAACACCCAGATATTAGCTTCAAATTACTCCATTGTGTCCAGTATGCTTTTGCGATGCGACTCTCTCTAATCATCTCTCCTCTTCTTGGCTGTTTGTTTTCCTTTATTCCTTTCAACACACGTGCCAAATCTGGATCTTCCTCCTGGCCTTGCCGAATCTTCTTCAGGAGGCACCTGTCCATGAAAGCCTTTGGTCGAGGAGCTACCGGTGCTTTACGAGGCTTCTGTTGCTTCATCTTCAAGATCAGGCCCTTGGTGGTATAGCCACTATTGTGTCCAAAGACCAGAGGAACTTCTTGGCCGTTGTAAGTCATAACCCTGTTCCTTACGTTGATGTGAATGTCTCTCTCAGCCAAGAAGTCAACGCCAATGATGACTTCGTCGACAATATTCGCTACCAAGAAGTTGTGATAAGTAGCTACATTCCCAATCACAATCTTACATGTCACCTCTCCCAGGACTTGCTTGCTTTCACCAGTTACTGTCCACAATTTAGCTTTCCGCAATAGTCTCACCTTCCCGCTGACCAAGTCACTCCGAATGATGGAATGTGATGCACCCGTATCCACAGTCAGCAAGCGCTCTTTCCCGTCCACGTAGCCTTCAACAGTAACATTACTCGCTTTCCGTTCGAGTTGTGACACAGAGATTATAGGGCATTCATCTTGCTCATCTTCTCCAGCTTTGCGTTTACTTCCACTTAAATTGCCAGGATTACTGGAGCCAGTGCCGCAATAACGTGCTATGTGACCTGGTTTTCCGCACTTAAAGCATTTAATGGCACCATCACTTTTTTTCTGTACTCCGTTCAACGCTTCCAAAATTTTGTCTACCCAAGCCGGAGTGTCCACTTCTACGCGATGAGCCTTGTATGTAGGTTTACTCAAAAGCGAGGCTGTTTCCTGCGTCAGAGCATGCGATACCGCTTCAGCGAATGTCTTTTTGGGGTTTGCATATGTGGCCCGCTTCGTCTCCACATCGCGTATTCCATTTATGAAACACTGGATTTTCACCCTCTTCGTATATTCTACAGGTGCGTCCGCATTTGCTAGATGGGCCAACCTCTCGATATCCGATGCAAATTCCTGCAATGTCTCATTAGCCTTCTGACAGCGATTCTGTAGTTCTATTTGGTATATCTGTTTTCGATGTTCGCTACCATAGCGTCTCTCAACTGCACCCATCAATGCTTCATAATTATTGCGTTCACCGTCTGGAATCGTCTGTAAGATTTCGGCTGCAGGACCCTTCAATGCCACGAACAGTGCAGCAACTTTGTCTTCAGTGCCCCAATTATTCACCGCTGCCGTCTTCTCAAACTGTAGCTTAAATACCTGGAAAGGAACAGAACCATCAAATGACGGGGATTTTACCTTGGGAGTATTCGCTGAAGCAGATGGACGGTTCAGTTGCAACTCCTGGATACGGCCCCTTAACGCATCTACCTCGGTCTCTATTTTATCTTGAAATTGTGCAATTTTTGCATCTTGTGCTTCCAACTGCTATGACATATACGCCTTTTGTTCTTCCAGTTGAGCGGAGAGCTGTGATGAAATATTGGCCGAAATTTGAGACGACATTTCTATAATACGAGTCTCTTGGGCCTCCATTCGACATGCAATGTGTGTTTTCTGTTCTTCCAGCTGAGATGCCATGCAAGTTTTCTGTTCTTCGAGCTGAGATGCCATTCGAGATGTAATACGCGTCTCTTGTTCTTCCATCTGAGATGCCATTTGTGTCTTTTGTTCTTCCAACTGAGATGCCATGTGTGTCTTTTGTTCTTGCAGCTGTGTCGATATGCTAGATGACATCTGAGTCAATACAGTCAACAACGCATTAGTGTCCACACTTGCGGCTGGAATTGTAGACTCCTTCTCTTCCATTTTTGTCGATGCTTCTTCCACAAGCTGAAACACATGATCGTCAACGTTAATTCCTTCAGCTTCCATAGCCTCTCGCAATCGTGACTGTAGCTCTGATTTATTGCCTGTTGTATTCAAGCCACGCTGTTGCAGCTCATTTTTGAGTTGCTGGATCTTCAGCTCATTCAACTTTGCCATGCCTTTGTTATCCTTGAAAACTCTCGGTATTTATTTAACAATATCACTTCTGACACCAATTGTGACGAATTCGATGGTTCATTGATTATCAATCCTGGGTTCGATCACTATAAAGTCGAATAAACACACGCACAGATAATGTAAGTAATAGCTAGTTTTATTTACTAGTAATAAACGCAAAACAATTTTAAGAGTTTGATAACTTTACAGTAGTTCACTATTGAACGCTTGAAAATAAACTGAACAACCTGCCTTGCTTGGTCACCGCCTTATATAGTCCAACAGGGTGCTTGCCTACGCACCGAGAACTTTCTTGGTTGTTCGCTTTTCGTGTTCTGGAAGGGTCGGTGTTATTTATTGCCATCTCCTCTTTGCATCGTATTCGCAAACACTCGCGCCATCTCTCTTCCTCTTCCTAGTTACACGCTTGCATGCATAAGCGTAGCCATCGTTATCTCAGTTGTCTGTTAACTAGTGGTGGGAGTGTTGTTGAGTTAGGGATGGTACATGCTTGCGAATAATCGCCACACTGCCCTCCACCTAAGTCTGATCGTCCCGATCAGACACATTTCCCAAACCAAACGCTGCTAGACGCTCAATGGTTGGCACTGCTTTACCAAACCTCATTACCTCCAGTGATTGAAACTCCGACATCAATCCTCTCCTGCAGAGATTCCCACAATGTATTGCAGTGTCACATATTCCAACCATTTTGTCCGTTCTTAATCCCGAATGGATTTGTGCCTTCACTTTCGTTCCCAGTGGTACCCGGCAAACATTCCTGCAGCTCGTTTCTTCAGTATTCCGTTCCGTTCTCTCATGCCCATTGCACTGGTTCACATTATCCACTAAGTTGCGTTGCTTCCTCGGAACATGACCACCAGATGTTCGTCCTTTATCCTCAGCACACTCTGCACACTTAGTAATCCATTTCCTCACAGTTTGTTTGCAACCGATCCAATAGAACCGCCGCTTTACCTCTTGCAGCGTTTTCTTTATTCCCATGTGCCTTCCACCTGGGCAACTATGCGACGCTTTGATAACATCTGGAATTCTTGCCTTGGGAACAACAATAAGTGCTCGATGATTCCGGCAATCATCACTTTCCCATATCCGATACAAACACCCAGATATTAGCTTCAAATTACTCCATTGTGTCCAGTATGCTTTTGCGATGCGACTCTCTCTAATCATCTCTCCTCTTCTTGGCTGTTTGTTTTCCTTTATTCCTTTCAACACACGTGCCAAATCTGGATCTTCCTCCTGGCCTTGCCGAATCTTCTTCAGGAGGCACCTGTCCATGAAAGCCTTTGGTCGAGGAGCTACCGGTGCTTTACGAGGCTTCTGTTGCTTCATCTTCAAGATCAGGCCCTTGGTGGTATAGCCACTATTGTGTCCAAAGACCAGAGGAACTTCTTGGCCGTTGTAAGTCATAACCCTGTTCCTTACGTTGATGTGAATGTCTCTCTCAGCCAAGAAGTCAACGCCAATGATGACTTCGTCGACAATATTCGCTACCAAGAAGTTGTGATAAGTAGCTACATTCCCAATCACAATCTTACATGTCACCTCTCCCAGGACTTGCTTGCTTTCACCAGTTACTGTCCACAATTTAGCTTTCCGCAATAGTCTCACCTTCCCGCTGACCAAGTCACTCCGAATGATGGAATGTGATGCACCCGTATCCACAGTCAGCAAGCGCTCTTTCCCGTCCACGTAGCCTTCAACAGTAACATTACTCGCTTTCCGTTCGAGTTGTGACACAGAGATTATAGGGCATTCATCTTGCTCATCTTCTCCAGCTTTGCGTTTACTTCCACTTAAATTGCCAGGATTACTGGAGCCAGTGCCGCAATAACGTGCTATGTGACCTGGTTTTCCGCACTTAAAGCATTTAATGGCACCATCACTTTTTTTCTGTACTCCGTTCAACGCTTCCAAAATTTTGTCTACCCAAGCCGGAGTGTCCACTTCTACGCGATGAGCCTTGTATGTAGGTTTACTCAAAAGCGAGGCTGTTTCCTGCGTCAGAGCATGCGATACCGCTTCAGCGAATGTCTTTTTGGGGTTTGCATATGTGGCCCGCTTCGTCTCCACATCGCGTATTCCATTTATGAAACACTGGATTTTCACCCTCTTCGTATATTCTACAGGTGCGTCCGCATTTGCTAGATGGGCCAACCTCTCGATATCCGATGCAAATTCCTGCAATGTCTCATTAGCCTTCTGACAGCGATTCTGTAGTTCTATTTGGTATATCTGTTTTCGATGTTCGCTACCATAGCGTCTCTCAACTGCACCCATCAATGCTTCATAATTATTGCGTTCACCGTCTGGAATCGTCTGTAAGATTTCGGCTGCAGGACCCTTCAATGCCACGAACAGTGCAGCAACTTTGTCTTCAGTGCCCCAATTATTCACCGCTGCCGTCTTCTCAAACTGTAGCTTAAATACCTGGAAAGGAACAGAACCATCAAATGACGGGGATTTTACCTTGGGAGTATTCGCTGAAGCAGATGGACGGTTCAGTTGCAACTCCTGGATACGGCCCCTTAACGCATCTACCTCGGTCTCTATTTTATCTTGAAATTGTGCAATTTTTGCATCTTGTGCTTCCAACTGCTATGACATATACGCCTTTTGTTCTTCCAGTTGAGCGGAGAGCTGTGATGAAATATTGGCCGAAATTTGAGACGACATTTCTATAATACGAGTCTCTTGGGCCTCCATTCGACATGCAATGTGTGTTTTCTGTTCTTCCAGCTGAGATGCCATGCAAGTTTTCTGTTCTTCGAGCTGAGATGCCATTCGAGATGTAATACGCGTCTCTTGTTCTTCCATCTGAGATGCCATTTGTGTCTTTTGTTCTTCCAACTGAGATGCCATGTGTGTCTTTTGTTCTTGCAGCTGTGTCGATATGCTAGATGACATCTGAGTCAATACAGTCAACAACGCATTAGTGTCCACACTTGCGGCTGGAATTGTAGACTCCTTCTCTTCCATTTTTGTCGATGCTTCTTCCACAAGCTGAAACACATGATCGTCAACGTTAATTCCTTCAGCTTCCATAGCCTCTCGCAATCGTGACTGTAGCTCTGATTTATTGCCTGTTGTATTCAAGCCACGCTGTTGCAGCTCATTTTTGAGTTGCTGGATCTTCAGCTCATTCAACTTTGCCATGCCTTTGTTATCCTTGAAAACTCTCGGTATTTATTTAACAATATCACTTCTGACACCAATTGTGACGAATTCGATGGTTCATTGATTATCAATCCTGGGTTCGATCACTATAAAGTCGAATAAACACACGCACAGATAATGTAAGTAATAGCTAGTTTTATTTACTAGTAATAAACGCAAAACAATTTTAAGAGTTTGATAACTTTACAGTAGTTCACTATTGAACGCTTGAAAATAAACTGAACAACCTGCCTTGCTTGGTCACCGCCTTATATAGTCCAACAGGGTGCTTGCCTACGCACCGAGAACTTTCTTGGTTGTTCGCTTTTCGTGTTCTGGAAGGGTCGGTGTTATTTATTGCCATCTCCTCTTTGCATCGTATTCGCAAACACTCGCGCCATCTCTCTTCCTCTTCCTAGTTACACGCTTGCATGCATAAGCGTAGCCATCGTTATCTCAGTTGTCTGTTAACTAGTGGTGGGAGTGTTGTTGAGTTAGGGATGGTACATGCTTGCGAATAATCGCCACACTGCCCTCCACCTAAGTCTGATCGTCCCGATCAGACACATTTCCCAAACCAAACGCTGCTAGACGCTCAATGGTTGGCACTGCTTTACCAAACCTCATTACCTCCAGTGATTGAAACTCCGACATCAATCCTCTCCTGCAGAGATTCCCACAATGTATTGCAGTGTCACATATTCCAACCATTTTGTCCGTTCTTAATCCCGAATGGATTTGTGCCTTCACTTTCGTTCCCAGTGGTACCCGGCAAACATTCCTGCAGCTCGTTTCTTCAGTATTCCGTTCCGTTCTCTCATGCCCATTGCACTGGTTCACATTATCCACTAAGTTGCGTTGCTTCCTCGGAACATGACCACCAGATGTTCGTCCTTTATCCTCAGCACACTCTGCACACTTAGTAATCCATTTCCTCACAGTTTGTTTGCAACCGATCCAATAGAACCGCCGCTTTACCTCTTGCAGCGTTTTCTTTATTCCCATGTGCCTTCCACCTGGGCAACTATGCGACGCTTTGATAACATCTGGAATTCTTGCCTTGGGAACAACAATAAGTGCTCGATGATTCCGGCAATCATCACTTTCCCATATCCGATACAAACACCCAGATATTAGCTTCAAATTACTCCATTGTGTCCAGTATGCTTTTGCGATGCGACTCTCTCTAATCATCTCTCCTCTTCTTGGCTGTTTGTTTTCCTTTATTCCTTTCAACACACGTGCCAAATCTGGATCTTCCTCCTGGCCTTGCCGAATCTTCTTCAGGAGGCACCTGTCCATGAAAGCCTTTGGTCGAGGAGCTACCGGTGCTTTACGAGGCTTCTGTTGCTTCATCTTCAAGATCAGGCCCTTGGTGGTATAGCCACTATTGTGTCCAAAGACCAGAGGAACTTCTTGGCCGTTGTAAGTCATAACCCTGTTCCTTACGTTGATGTGAATGTCTCTCTCAGCCAAGAAGTCAACGCCAATGATGACTTCGTCGACAATATTCGCTACCAAGAAGTTGTGATAAGTAGCTACATTCCCAATCACAATCTTACATGTCACCTCTCCCAGGACTTGCTTGCTTTCACCAGTTACTGTCCACAATTTAGCTTTCCGCAATAGTCTCACCTTCCCGCTGACCAAGTCACTCCGAATGATGGAATGTGATGCACCCGTATCCACAGTCAGCAAGCGCTCTTTCCCGTCCACGTAGCCTTCAACAGTAACATTACTCGCTTTCCGTTCGAGTTGTGACACAGAGATTATAGGGCATTCATCTTGCTCATCTTCTCCAGCTTTGCGTTTACTTCCACTTAAATTGCCAGGATTACTGGAGCCAGTGCCGCAATAACGTGCTATGTGACCTGGTTTTCCGCACTTAAAGCATTTAATGGCACCATCACTTTTTTTCTGTACTCCGTTCAACGCTTCCAAAATTTTGTCTACCCAAGCCGGAGTGTCCACTTCTACGCGATGAGCCTTGTATGTAGGTTTACTCAAAAGCGAGGCTGTTTCCTGCGTCAGAGCATGCGATACCGCTTCAGCGAATGTCTTTTTGGGGTTTGCATATGTGGCCCGCTTCGTCTCCACATCGCGTATTCCATTTATGAAACACTGGATTTTCACCCTCTTCGTATATTCTACAGGTGCGTCCGCATTTGCTAGATGGGCCAACCTCTCGATATCCGATGCAAATTCCTGCAATGTCTCATTAGCCTTCTGACAGCGATTCTGTAGTTCTATTTGGTATATCTGTTTTCGATGTTCGCTACCATAGCGTCTCTCAACTGCACCCATCAATGCTTCATAATTATTGCGTTCACCGTCTGGAATCGTCTGTAAGATTTCGGCTGCAGGACCCTTCAATGCCACGAACAGTGCAGCAACTTTGTCTTCAGTGCCCCAATTATTCACCGCTGCCGTCTTCTCAAACTGTAGCTTAAATACCTGGAAAGGAACAGAACCATCAAATGACGGGGATTTTACCTTCGGAGTATTCGCTGAAGCAGATGGACGGTTCAGTTGCAACTCCTGGATACGGCCCCTTAACGCATCTACCTCGGTCTCTATTTTATCTTGAAATTGTGCAATTTTTGCATCTTGTGCTTCCAACTGCTATGACATATACGCCTTTTGTTCTTCCAGTTGAGCGGAGAGCTGTGATGAAATATTGGCCGAAATTTGAGACGACATTTCTATAATACGAGTCTCTTGGGCCTCCATTCGACATGCAATGTGTGTTTTCTGTTCTTCCAGCTGAGATGCCATGCAAGTTTTCTGTTCTTCGAGCTGAGATGCCATTCGAGATGTAATACGCGTCTCTTGTTCTTCCATCTGAGATGCCATTTGTGTCTTTTGTTCTTCCAACTGAGATGCCATGTGTGTCTTTTGTTCTTGCAGCTGTGTCGATATGCTAGATGACATCTGAGTCAATACAGTCAACAACGCATTAGTGTCCACACTTGCGGCTGGAATTGTAGACTCCTTCTCTTCCATTTTTGTCGATGCTTCTTCCACAAGCTGAAACACATGATCGTCAACGTTAATTCCTTCAGCTTCCATAGCCTCTCGCAATCGTGACTGTAGCTCTGATTTATTGCCTGTTGTATTCAAGCCACGCTGTTGCAGCTCATTTTTGAGTTGCTGGATCTTCAGCTCATTCAACTTTGCCATGCCTTTGTTATCCTTGAAAACTCTCGGTATTTATTTAACAATATCACTTCTGACACCAATTGTGACGAATTCGATGGTTCATTGATTATCAATCCTGGGTTCGATCACTATAAAGTCGAATAAACACACGCACAGATAATGTAAGTAATAGCTAGTTTTATTTACTAGTAATAAACGCAAAACAATTTTAAGAGTTTGATAACTTTACAGTAGTTCACTATTGAACGCTTGAAAATAAACTGAACAACCTGCCTTGCTTGGTCACCGCCTTATATAGTCCAACAGGGTGCTTGCCTACGCACCGAGAACTTTCTTGGTTGTTCGCTTTTCGTGTTCTGGAAGGGTCGGTGTTATTTATTGCCATCTCCTCTTTGCATCGTATTCGCAAACACTCGCGCCATCTCTCTTCCTCTTCCTAGTTACACGCTTGCATGCATAAGCGTAGCCATCGTTATCTCAGTTGTCTGTTAACTAGTGGTGGGAGTGTTGTTGAGTTAGGGATGGTACATGCTTGCGAATAATCGCCACACTGCCCTCCACCTAAGTCTGATCGTCCCGATCAGACACATTTCCCAAACCAAACGCTGCTAGACGCTCAATGGTTGGCACTGCTTTACCAAACCTCATTACCTCCAGTGATTGAAACTCCGACATCAATCCTCTCCTGCAGAGATTCCCACAATGTATTGCAGTGTCACATATTCCAACCATTTTGTCCGTTCTTAATCCCGAATGGATTTGTGCCTTCACTTTCGTTCCCAGTGGTACCCGGCAAACATTCCTGCAGCTCGTTTCTTCAGTATTCCGTTCCGTTCTCTCATGCCCATTGCACTGGTTCACATTATCCACTAAGTTGCGTTGCTTCCTCGGAACATGACCACCAGATGTTCGTCCTTTATCCTCAGCACACTCTGCACACTTAGTAATCCATTTCCTCACAGTTTGTTTGCAACCGATCCAATAGAACCGCCGCTTTACCTCTTGCAGCGTTTTCTTTATTCCCATGTGCCTTCCACCTGGGCAACTATGCGACGCTTTGATAACATCTGGAATTCTTGCCTTGGGAACAACAATAAGTGCTCGATGATTCCGGCAATCATCACTTTCCCATATCCGATACAAACACCCAGATATTAGCTTCAAATTACTCCATTGTGTCCAGTATGCTTTTGCGATGCGACTCTCTCTAATCATCTCTCCTCTTCTTGGCTGTTTGTTTTCCTTTATTCCTTTCAACACACGTGCCAAATCTGGATCTTCCTCCTGGCCTTGCCGAATCTTCTTCAGGAGGCACCTGTCCATGAAAGCCTTTGGTCGAGGAGCTACCGGTGCTTTACGAGGCTTCTGTTGCTTCATCTTCAAGATCAGGCCCTTGGTGGTATAGCCACTATTGTGTCCAAAGACCAGAGGAACTTCTTGGCCGTTGTAAGTCATAACCCTGTTCCTTACGTTGATGTGAATGTCTCTCTCAGCCAAGAAGTCAACGCCAATGATGACTTCGTCGACAATATTCGCTACCAAGAAGTTGTGATAAGTAGCTACATTCCCAATCACAATCTTACATGTCACCTCTCCCAGGACTTGCTTGCTTTCACCAGTTACTGTCCACAATTTAGCTTTCCGCAATAGTCTCACCTTCCCGCTGACCAAGTCACTCCGAATGATGGAATGTGATGCACCCGTATCCACAGTCAGCAAGCGCTCTTTCCCGTCCACGTAGCCTTCAACAGTAACATTACTCGCTTTCCGTTCGAGTTGTGACACAGAGATTATAGGGCATTCATCTTGCTCATCTTCTCCAGCTTTGCGTTTACTTCCACTTAAATTGCCAGGATTACTGGAGCCAGTGCCGCAATAACGTGCTATGTGACCTGGTTTTCCGCACTTAAAGCATTTAATGGCACCATCACTTTTTTTCTGTACTCCGTTCAACGCTTCCAAAATTTTGTCTACCCAAGCCGGAGTGTCCACTTCTACGCGATGAGCCTTGTATGTAGGTTTACTCAAAAGCGAGGCTGTTTCCTGCGTCAGAGCATGCGATACCGCTTCAGCGAATGTCTTTTTGGGGTTTGCATATGTGGCCCGCTTCGTCTCCACATCGCGTATTCCATTTATGAAACACTGGATTTTCACCCTCTTCGTATATTCTACAGGTGCGTCCGCATTTGCTAGATGGGCCAACCTCTCGATATCCGATGCAAATTCCTGCAATGTCTCATTAGCCTTCTGACAGCGATTCTGTAGTTCTATTTGGTATATCTGTTTTCGATGTTCGCTACCATAGCGTCTCTCAACTGCACCCATCAATGCTTCATAATTATTGCGTTCACCGTCTGGAATCGTCTGTAAGATTTCGGCTGCAGGACCCTTCAATGCCACGAACAGTGCAGCAACTTTGTCTTCAGTGCCCCAATTATTCACCGCTGCCGTCTTCTCAAACTGTAGCTTAAATACCTGGAAAGGAACAGAACCATCAAATGACGGGGATTTTACCTTGGGAGTATTCGCTGAAGCAGATGGACGGTTCAGTTGCAACTCCTGGATACGGCCCCTTAACGCATCTACCTCGGTCTCTATTTTATCTTGAAATTGTGCAATTTTTGCATCTTGTGCTTCCAACTGCTATGACATATACGCCTTTTGTTCTTCCAGTTGAGCGGAGAGCTGTGATGAAATATTGGCCGAAATTTGAGACGACATTTCTATAATACGAGTCTCTTGGGCCTCCATTCGACATGCAATGTGTGTTTTCTGTTCTTCCAGCTGAGATGCCATGCAAGTTTTCTGTTCTTCGAGCTGAGATGCCATTCGAGATGTAATACGCGTCTCTTGTTCTTCCATCTGAGATGCCATTTGTGTCTTTTGTTCTTCCAACTGAGATGCCATGTGTGTCTTTTGTTCTTGCAGCTGTGTCGATATGCTAGATGACATCTGAGTCAATACAGTCAACAACGCATTAGTGTCCACACTTGCGGCTGGAATTGTAGACTCCTTCTCTTCCATTTTTGTCGATGCTTCTTCCACAAGCTGAAACACATGATCGTCAACGTTAATTCCTTCAGCTTCCATAGCCTCTCGCAATCGTGACTGTAGCTCTGATTTATTGCCTGTTGTATTCAAGCCACGCTGTTGCAGCTCATTTTTGAGTTGCTGGATCTTCAGCTCATTCAACTTTGCCATGCCTTTGTTATCCTTGAAAACTCTCGGTATTTATTTAACAATATCACTTCTGACACCAATTGTGACGAATTCGATGGTTCCTTGATTATCAATCCTGGGTTCGATCACTATAAAGTCGAATAAACACACGCACAGATAATGTAAGTAATAGCTAGTTTTATTTACTAGTAATAAACGCAAAACAATTTTAAGAGTTTGATAACTTTACAGTAGTTCACTATTGAACGCTTGAAAATAAACTGAACAACCTGCCTTGCTTGGTCACCGCCTTATATAGTCCAACAGGGTGCTTGCCTACGCACCGAGAACTTTCTTGGTTGTTCGCTTTTCGTGTTCTGGAAGGGTCGGTGTTATTTATTGCCATCTCCTCTTTGCATCGTATTCGCAAACACTCGCGCCATCTCTCTTCCTCTTCCTAGTTACACGCTTGCATGCATAAGCGTAGCCATCGTTATCTCAGTTGTCTGTTAACTAGTGGTGGGAGTGTTATTGAGTTAGGGATGGTACATGCTTGCGAGTAATCGCCACAATAGTAATCGAACCCAGGATTGATAATCAAGGAATCATCGAATTCGTCACAATTTGAAGCTATCGTTCCGATTTTCGTGACCTTCCAGTGCCTGCGGGAAAATCACAGGTCTACACGTATTTGCCACCTCTATCTTGGAAAATAGAAACGGAATGTTAGCTCTTGTAGTTTGTTTCCAAGTGTTTAATTACTGGATATTTTAATATGGCTCAAATAACGTCTTCGAAGGAATTGCTATCACAAGCACTACAGAGTCGAATTATACCTAACCAAGAATATTTGTTGCAAGGATCTATTCTTGATTCTGCTGTTGATCATTTAATACACAGGTTAGAACAGGGATATCTATGTAAAGTATATTGTGTATGCTATCAATATTTTAGATATAAATTATTATATCGGGTGGTGATCGGGATTGGGCCGCCCTAATCCTGATTTCAATGGTGGTGTTAACAGTTTATTACATTCAAATAATTCTATACGATCGTTCGTAGCTGCTAAAAATATTGGGTAATTGTTTCCTTTAGGAGACAACTGCTAAAACACGTCGGAAATTATCGGGAAAGGTATCAAAAGACGCGTTTTGACCTCGGTAACAAGAATCCGGAAGCGAATTTTCGAGTTTTTGTTTCAGTGAAGAGATATTTGCCATCAAAGTTGAAAATTTTCTGTCATTTTCATGTGGTTGTTGTAATCACAGATTAGGGTGGATCGAAAAGTGCAAAAAGTGTGTTCTGCGCAGAAAAACTGTGGACCGCGTAGCCGGTGTTGGACCGGCTGAGGGTTATTTTTTTTAAGCGCGGCCGAAGGCCGCCTACGCAGAAAGGTGTTCTGCACATAAATACCTTGGATCAAGGCCCCTATTTGGGATCGGACCTGGGTAATTTTTGGGTTTTTTGCGAATAACTTTTCACTGAAACAAAAAATTGAAAATCCGCTTTCGGATTGTTGATACCGAAGTCAAAACGCGTTGTTTGATACCTCTCCCGATATTTTTGGACGTATTTTAGCAGTTGTCTCCTAAAGGAAACAATTACCAAATATTGGGTAAGGTATCAAAAGATGCGTTTTGGCGTCGGTATCAATAATCCGAAAGCGAATTGTCGGTTTTTTTAATTTCTGCCAAGAGATATTTGCGATTATAGTTAAAAATTTGGTAAAGTAATTGTTTCCTTTAGGAAACAGCTGCTAAAATACGCCCAAAAATGTCGGGAGGAGTATCAAACGGCGCGTTTTGACCTCAGTATCAACAATCCGAAATTTGACCCGGGTCCCATCCCAAATAGGGGGCGTGATCCAAGGTATTTATGTGCAGAACGCCTTGATAGGTAGGCGGCCTTCGGCCTTTCAAAAAAAAAGGTAATACTTTACATCCAACGTCAACTGTGAAACTGTCGATATTGGTACCCAGAGACGCGTTTATTGTTGTTGTTGTTAACAGTGGTTCGCTCTGTCCAATGGGCTCGATCACTCTAAATTGTCATGAGGCTCTTCTAACGGAAGTCTGAGGAAACGCGCAGTTTCCATAGGGTTGGACCAGAGTGATGTAGGTGTTAGAAGAGTGGGTTCGACTGAACAGGAGAAGAGATGTTTGGTATCATGAGTGGACATACCACATGCAGGGCATGTGTGTGTGGGAATGGTGGTGTTCAGTCTGGATAAGTAAGAGTTTAACCTATTACAATATCCAGAGCGAAGTTGTGCTAGCATAACTCTAGTTTCCCTCGGAAGTACACGCCCTCTTCAGCCAATCCAGGTGGCTGAGTATTGATAACGGGATTCACAGGTCGAGATCTGAGGGATTTGTCTACCGACTCGGTGTAGAGGTCATTTAGAGCCCGTCTGTGGTTCCGCGGATCAAACGGCACAGAGGTGTGGTGCCGGATCTCACTGTAGTGCTTACGAAGATGTCTCCTTATGTCGCTGGCGATCGGGGATACATCCAATAGATGTCGATTTGGAGGACTGGGTTTATGACAGTTCAGAAGGAGGTGAGACTCAGATGTCATAAGCAGACATCCCGTGGCAGTTCTGATGGCGTTGTTTTGGCAGACTTGCACTTTCCTCCAGTTGGTGTCAGCAAGATTGGGCGACCATATGGGCGCTGCGAAGTCAGTGAAGACCCTGGAAAGGTCACGGAGGTAACTGTTGATTCTAGTACAGAGTTCGTCAATGAAGGGACCCTTGCCCGAGGCCATTCTCGTGCAGTCGTCAGCATAGGAAACAATGTAGACTCCCTCCGATGGGGGGAAGTCTCGAAATATAGAAATTAAACAAAAGGGGAGAGAGAACACCACCTTGCGGCACCCCTTGTTTTATTCTTCGTGGCCTAGATTTCTTGTTCCTGAATTTGACTGATGCCTGTCGACCATTGAGATAATTAGCGGTCCACCTTTTAAGGCCGGCAGGGAGCGGTGTATCTTCCAGGTCTCGAAGGAGTGTGGCGTGGTTGACCGTATCAAATGCATTTGATAGGTCAAGTGCAACGAGAACCGTCCTATGCTTTGGTGGGTGTTGATTCAAATCATAGCTTATCTAAGTTGTAATGGCATTCAAAGGGGATGTAGTGCTGTGAGATTTGCGGAAACCATGCTGGTGATCGGCCAATTTCAGATTTGCAATAAAGTATGTGAGCAGAATGGTCTCTAGTAGTTTCGCAACCGGCGAAAGGAGGGATATCGGACGATAAGAATCTCCTTGGTTCGCCGGCTTCCCTGGTTTTAGTAGGGGAACTACAATCGCCTATTTCAATATCTCAGGTATGACGAAAGTAGTTAGAGAGAGGTGAGACCCGTTTCGGTCCCAGGAACCCTTATCCGCTGGGGGAAACGTAATATTTTTAGTAGTTTGCAAGCAAAGTTAACAATTTTCTATCATTTTCATCTGGTTGTTGTAGGCAAAGATGTGGGGTGTTCTGAAAAGTACAAAAGTGTATTCTGCGCAGAAATAATGGGGTGTTGGACCGGCTAAGTGTTATTTTTTTGAAGCGCGTCCAAAAGCCGGCTACGCAGAAAGGTGTTCTGCCCATAAATACTATGGAACAGCGGCCCCCTTTAGGATCGAACCTACGGAATTTTTTTGGTTTTTTGCCAATAACATTTAAATTCCTAAAAATAATGCAGTTTTTACAGTTGACGTTCGATGTAAAGTATTACCCGGATTAATGTTCCCGAGGTCGAAACGCGTTGTTTGATACATTCCGACATTTTTGGAAGTGGCTTAGCAGTTGTCTATACGACTGTACACGACGGCTAAAACACGTCCCCACGTTGGTATCAATAATCCGATAAGTTGAAAATTTCATTTTCATGTTGTTGTAATCACACATATTGGGTGCACGGTTGCCGTTTGCCTAAAACTTTGGGTACCAAAAATTCGTACCAAACCGAAAAAAAGTACCAAAATAATTTGCTAGTCAAACAATATAACATTTATTAAAACACATTTAAGCAGTTCATCTGCTGACATAAATTTACACAAACGGGGTTTATATGTGTATGTATAAACATAAAAAAACTGAAAACATAACCTTTTATTCTTCTTAATATACCCTATAATGCGTAAAAGTAAATAAATTAAAATGTCCACAATTCCATTCATTTGCTTGCGCATATTCCCCGGATTATAAAACTTACCTACCCAGCTTTATTTTTCCTCTTCAGAACTAAGACAAATATGATAATAAGGGGTACCACTTTACAACTTTGGTAATACTTTACATCCAACGTCAACTATAAAAACTGCACTAAAATTTCGATATTGGTACCCAGAGACGCGTTTCGGCCCAATATTTTTAGTAATTTAAAAGTTATTGGCAAAAAACCAAAAATTCCCTAGGTTCGATCCCAAAGGGGGGGGCCTGTTCCATAGTATTTATGGGCAGAACTCCTTTCTGCGTAGGCGGCCTTCGGCCGCGCTTAAAAAAAATAACGCAGCCGGTCCAACAGTCCCCAGTATTTCTGCGCAGAACACATTTTTGCATTTTTCAGAACACCCTATATCTTTGTCTACAACAACCACATGAAAATGACAGAAAATTGTTAACTCTGCTTGCAAACATTTGCAAACTACTAAAAATATTGGGTTGCCTTCCACCGGATTAGGATTCGTGGGACCGAATTGCGTCTCTGGGTACCAATGTCGACATTTTTAATGCAGGTTTTAAAGTTGACGTTGGATGTAAAGTATTACCGCAGTTTTTACAGTTGACGTTGGATGTAAAGTATTACCACAACTTTCTCTAAAAATATCAAAGCGACGAATGACAGAGGAAGACTCCTACGTATAAATTGATACAAGTTGTACCACTTCACTTCTACATCCAGCAAAGCAGGAATGTGAAAGAGGCACAACATTATTTATTTATTTATTTAAAGTCGACAATCAAAAACGGTCGACTAGGTTACATACAAAGTAATGCAACTTAGAAATAAGTATTAAATAAAATTAGCTACAAGGAAACATGAGTATCTAACATTTAACATTGAAAAAGAAAGTTGACAGAGGAAGACTCCTACGTATAAATTGATACAAGTTGTACCACTTCACTTCTACATCCAGCAAAGCAGGAATGTGAAAGAGGCACAACATTATTTATTTATTTATTTAAAGTCGACAATCAAAAACGGTCGACTAGGTTACATACAAAGTAATGCAACTTAGAAATAAGTATTAAATAAAATTAGCTACAAGGAAACATGAGTATCTAACATTTAACATTGAAAAAGAAAGTTTCAAAATATCAAGTAAGGCATGTAAGTATTGCGGTATGCATTTATACAAGTCGTTGTAGTACGAGCACCAAATACGTAAAGGATCACTTTTGACAAAATTTAGACAACAAAGAGGCAATTGAAAAGGCACATAATGTCTAGCCGTCCTAACAGGAACAGAAAACTTTAGACGGCTTAGAAGGTTAGAAGAGTCAATCTCGCCAAGAATCTACTTGGGGAGGAACATTACCCCAAGTAATATTCTGCGATTTTCAAGGGTTGGCAAATCGATAAGAAGAAGCCTGTTTCTATAAGGTGGAAGATTAAGATTAGTGTTCCAATTAAGAGCCTGTAGAGCAAAAATTAAAAATTGTTTCTGCACTGACTCGATTCTCATTATGTGACTGTTATATGTTGGACTCCAAACACAGGAACAACACTCGAGTATTGGACGAACCAACGAGGGGAAAAGGATCTTAGTGAGATAAGGAACATTAAACTCTCTAGCCCAGCGTTTAACGAAACCGAGAGTACCCATTGATTTATTTATAATCGAGGAAATATGAGAATTAAAGCTCAATTTCGAGTCGAACAAAACACCCAAGTCACAAACCGCGGTTATACGCTCCATATGAGTCCCATATAGTACTCTCTCTATGGCGCGATATACAACAGGTATATCATCATAAACCTCCTAAGAGATTTTTGCGCCAAGCTTCTCTTCCAATTTGTGGTGTGCCGATTTGAATTTTCCCTACAAATTGGTGGGACCTACAGTTTTTTGCCGACTCCGAACGGCATCTACAAAGGAGACGAATTTTTGCTGAGAAGCCTGTCATGGCAGAAATACACTCGGAGAGTTTGCCAAACCACTGCCGAGGGGCGACCCCGTTTTGAAAAACTTTTTTCAATTCACTTTTGATGTTACCTGTACCAGGGCTCGAACCATGGACCTTCGGTGTGGTAGGCCGGCAACACTACCTTCACACCACAGCGGCCGCCAATATAGTACGTAAGATGTCAAAAAAGGCTTTACACGGTGAAATGTCGTAAGCTTACATTTAGAACAGTTCAGGACAAGAGCATTAGTCGTGCACCAAAGTTGAAATGAATCCTAATCAACTTGAAGAAGATTAGCGCAGGATGTGTCCGAAGGCAAATACGTGAAACAGAGTTTTACGTCATCCGCATACATTATAGCGCGAGTGTAGTGCGCGAACGCACCCATTCTTAAAACGCAACCCTGCGCTCATGTACTAAAAACTTACTCGTTACCTAGTAACGAGTAGTGTGAGCGAGAGTGCGTCGGCAGAAAAGCCGAGCGAGGAATGGCTGCCTGGGGCTTTTAACCCTTTAACAGGCATAAGGATCCTGCGGAATAAAATAACTTTTTGTAGCGGATTATTTACGTTTATTTAAATTAAAAAATACCTCTTCAACGAAAAACCGTGAAAATTTTGGGATATCCCCGGAAAATTTGGTGGGAAATATATTCCCGGTGCCCTTTAAGGACAGTGAAATTGACGAAAACATGGTACCATGCACAAGGGAACATCGTATTTCTCACACTTTATTTTGCTCCTCTTGTCATTGGTTTTGGTGCTGCATAGTTTACAACGCCTGTTAGACTCCAATGCTACTGGCATATGTGCACCCACATTTTGGTAACGCAATTCAGTTGGGACAGTATTTATAGTTTTTTGGTAATTCTCTGATTCCAGTACTCTTACTTTCTTGGAAACATAATTTCCCAAAGATGATGTACGTTTTCTGCTGCTGTATTCTGCGATCAGACCTCTGGCAATGGCCACACGGAATTCCAGATTGGTGAGGGTTTGTGTTCTTGAAGTGCACGAATATAATATAAAAGCATTGGTGATGGATGCATCAAAGAGAAAATAAAAAATTCTGAGCCACCAACGTTTGCTCCTCCGTCCCACAGAATATGTTCCCTTTATTTGATCAAAACGATCCACCCCCCCATTCTCTTTGTGTATTGTTGAATAGCCCTTGGGCATTTGATAGATAGACTGGAGCCATCTTTCTGTGTTCTTGAAACAAAAGTATTCCCTACTTTAGGATGAAAAGCAGTGGACAATATCAGTACCTCTTTTGTGTCTTGCCACACTATGAATGCCACGTCCTTCTTTGTCCTCCACTTGAAGTTTCCTTTGGTCAATTTCAAGTTTTTTGTCCTTTTTATCACAGGTGGTAAATCGGATCGATTTCTCCTAACCGTTCCAGTGGCATGTAAACCATTCTCGTGTAAGTACTGCATCAAAGATGTATCAGTGAAGAAATTATCGAATGTGACATGTTTTTCAAATTCGTCTTCCAATAGTTTTCTTGTCAGATTCTTTACAACCTTCGCTCCCAAACCTGTCTCAGTTCCTTGACCAGTTTTTCCCGTATATAATTAAAATTCGCATAAATATCCTGTTTTGCTATCACAACGACACCAAACTTTATAGCCCCTTTTGATGGGCTTCAAGGGCATATATTGCTTTAGGCTTGATCTTCCCTTGAACAAGATCATACTTTCGTCTATACTTTGTGACGAAGAGGTTGCTGAGTATTTGCATTTAGATGCAGTGTTCTCAATATTTTTTTGAAACGTTTTATAGGCATAACACTGGCTACTTCTTCTACCCTGAATCCTGGGTCGGTTGACCAGTATAAATCTATTTGTGGTAAAATGCGATATCCCATTATCACAACCATGCCTAAAAAAGGGCGAATTTCATTTTTGTCTATTGGAGTCCAGTTTTGAATCCTGCTCTGTTCTGCATACAAATTAGTTTGTGTAACTATCAAGTTGTATACATCATCGTTGAAAAATTGATCTAGATGTGTCACTGGACGGCATCTATTATTCAGCAGATAAGTGGGTGATATTGATATTTCGTCGAAAACCTCTGGGTCTGGTCTACTGATCCACATTTTCTTTTTCCATGGCTCATCTTCTTCAATTTCAGACCCATTCGATTCTTCACATTCACTTGATTCTTCACATTCACTTGATTCTCCACATTCAGCTTCCTCTGGTAACTCTATTGAATTAGAGATAGGTTGAGACGTAGCACTTGCTGCTTGTCGAATCGGAATTTGCAATTGTTCAGAAATTGGTACATCTGGAGTAGGAGAACATTGTAATATACTTCGCAAATTATCGAAGTTATATTCTTCATCTTCATCAAACTCCAATCCATCTTCCGAATCACAGTTGTCTGGAATTCCATAAATTTCCTCTAAAACCCTCTCAATGTCTTGGTCCTTTAGTTGTCTTCGTGACATTTAACCTTCAAAAGCCTGTGAAATACAAGAAAAATATTAAATGGAAAATGTACACCTCCAGAGTAGAGAGTGATCTAGCCGGGCAACGGGTTCTATATTCCCACCGAGACATGGCAACAGCCGGGCAACGGGAGCTATATTACCACCAAAACTAACCGTTCAAAACATGAAAAATTCTTTTGCATTTCCGAAAATAATGCCTCTAATGTCAATAATATTGATTAATTTCAACAAAATAAATGAATTACTTACCGCATCCAATACGAAAAATGTGAGATGCACGTTGATGAAATTTTCACTTCGAAAAAACATGCGTTCGCAACAAAAAACAGCTGGTACCGCCATGACCCCTCAAACGTCATTTTAAATTTTTTTTTTTATGTTTGGCATATTTTGGTGGTATTGCTAGTGTACAGAAAAATACTGACAACAAATAAATTGTGTCAGAATCTACCAAAGTAGTTGGTGGTGGAAATATTCCTTATGCCCGATAAAGGGTTAAGAATAGCTGGGAGCCGAAGCGGACGTTTTTTGGAAAAGAAACTAAAAATTAATAAAACCCTAAAATTAGAAGTATCGCACTATAAAATTAAGACTTAAAGACACAGAAACAAAAATAAGAGAAACAAAATATACAAATATACAAAGTTAAATAAAACAACTTAATTTTTCATTTAACTAAATAAGAGACTTAAAGTGCATAAGTGCGGTGGTGCAACAAGGCGCCTCTATTCAAAGCGCATTTAATTCAACGCGCAATAGTAATTGTCAATTTGGCATAAAAGGCCAAGGCCACCTTCTTTCATCGTTGGGCAAAATTAGCCAACAAAATTATAAAAATTGTTTCACACAAAAAATGAAGTACATAAATTTCTAATTAAATACAAAAAAAAAATTTACAAAAATACAAAAAAAAATATAAAACCAAGAAAAATCACACAAAAAAAAAAAAATCATTATAAAAGCCAGCAAAAAGTACCGCAAGCCAAGTCAAGCAGCGCACAGCAACAGCAAATTAAATGGCAACAACAACAACAAGTAATTGCTGATACCCAAAAAACGGTACCCAATAACGCCATTCATCATCGGGGAAAAAGCCGCTAACATTTTCACAGACAAGACCGGTAGTAGCAGCGAGCAGAAAATATGTAACATAAGTATACACATAAAGACACACAAATACACTTTGAAGTACACATATATTTTATATATTTTTTTTGCATAAAACGGTGCCTAGGTACCTGCATATACAGTGAACTCGCGACAATATTTTTCTCGTAAATAAAATATTCCATAAAAATTCCAATCATTTTTCTTACTTTTTAAACCAAATTTCGATTGTAACAAAATTTTTTAGCCTTTCGTATCTATGAAAAATATCATACATTTTAAATATTTCAGATTATGATTACTTCATGTTACCGCGAGCTCACTGTACATGCAAATATTCTATTTTTTGAAAATCACAATATATTTTAAGAAAAATACAGGGTGGCTAATGAAAGCCGCTACCAAAAAAAAATTAAATAACTTTTTTTTTCTATTTAATGAATCTGGTTAATTGTTTTTTTATTTTGCAGATTGACTTTTACATTTAACAAAAATGGATAACTGGGACACTGAAACAAGAATTTGGATTGTCCGCCGCTATCACGCACTGGAGTCCGTAGTTTCGGTTCGAAGAGAGTATAGGCGCACGTTTGGCGGCAATCCTCCGAGCAGATGGACCATAATAAGACTTGTAAACAATTTTGCCGAGCATGGGACAGTCAACAGAAGACCTTACCATCGAAACCCTTCAGTTCGAACGGAGGAAACAATCGCTGCTGTAGCTGCTGCCATACAAAACAATCCACGTGTTTCGACAAGAAGCTTATCTGCTCAAATGGGTGTAAGCAGACAGTCATTACAGTCAATTATGCACAAAGATTTGGACTTACTCCCATATAAAATTCAAACGGCCAACAAACTGAACGCTGCAGACTTGCCGATTCGCTTGGAATTTTGCCAGAAGATGCTTCAAATGGTGGATGAGGATGGAAACATGTTGAACTGTCTTTTCATGTCTGACGAGGCCCATTTCGATTTAAACGGCAACATAAACAAACAAAATTGTCGAATATGGAGTGCTTCCAACCCACAGATACTCCATGAGACGGAATTGCATCCACTTCGTATCACAGTGTGGTGTGCAGTTTCATCACGCTGCATTGTCGGGCCCTACTTCTTCGAAGAAAACGGTCACACCGTTACGGTTACTGGAGACCGTTACTTGAGCATGTTGAGAGAGTTTTTCTATCCAGAATTACACCGAATGAGAATTTCTTTCAACTCTGTGTGGTTTCAGCAAGATGGTGCAGCTCCTCATATAGCCCAACCTGTTATGACAGAATTGCGACGAAAGTTCCCAATAAGCTGATATCCAGAAACTCCACATTCCGTTGGCCACCCAGGTCGCCTGACCTTACTGCACCTGACTTTTTCTTGTGGGGTTATTGCAAACAGGAAGTCTTCAAAGCAAAACCAACAAATTTGAATGAACTAAGGCAATCCATTCGAGAAACAATTGCGGCTATTCCTGTCTCAACTCTCCAAGCAGTAATGAACAACTTTTTGGTAAGATGCCGCACATGCATCGACGAGCAGGGGGTCATTTAAATTCCATTATTTTTAAAACTAATTAAGCTATATTTAATAAAATTTAATGAGCTTTAACATGAATAAAAGAAAAATGAATTCCATACACTGAAAAATAAAATTATTTGAGTTTCTTAATGTAGCAAAATTCATCAGCCACCCTGTATTTTAAATTAAATAACGATGTTTTTTGTAGTGTAGCGGTGTGGTCGAAACATTAAATAACGATGTTTTTTGCAGTGTAACGGTGCGGCCGACACGTTAAATATAAATGAGATCCTTTTTTTGTGAAACGGTGCGGCCGACACGTTAAATATAAATGATTTTTGCTGTAAAATTTTCATTAAACTTCTGTTAAATACTTCCAAAAATTTCCTGCCATTTTATATTTCAAACTTTTTCACATATTGTCTAACTTTCCTTTCTTCAAATTAATTCTTGTATACATAAATTATAAAAATAGTACCAAGTTCGCCAAAGCAATTTACACACACATATGTGAGAAAATGCTAACTTTATTAATGCCACCAGTTTAAATTAAATTTTCAGCCATTTTGAGCTTTTTGATATACTTTTTGGCTTTTTCATTTTTTTTTTTAACCACCTTAACGCATACATGTATGTACGAGGTGTGTTCAAAAAGTATCGCGAATTTTGAATTTTCGCTGGTTACGTATATTCGAATTTCGAATTTTTTGTGGCGTTATGTTGGTACTCATGTCTCTCACTTATGCCGACAAGCTCGGCCATTTTGAATGTTCAGTTAATTGTTGACAGCTGCTTTGCTTGCACGTGTTTTGGATCGTCTTCGATTTTTACCTATTCAAAAAAATGGATCAAAGAACCTGTATCAAATTTTGTGTGAAAAACGAAATTAAGTGCGCGGATGCGTTCCGAATGTTGACTGTGGCATACGGAGAAGCTACCTTGGACCGAAGCAACGTTTATCGGTGGTACAAAATGTTCTCAGAAGGCCGAGAAGATGTGCAAAGAAGAACAAAAATTGGCTTTTGCACCACGATAACGCCCCTACTCACGCATCGTTGCTTGTGCGCGACTTTTTGGCCAAAAACAACACACTAATGATGCCGCAGCCACCGTATTCCCCAGATCTGGCCCCCTGTGACTTTTTCTTGTTCCCTAAACTGAAGAGGCCCATGGAAGGACGACGTTACGCTTCTCTTGACGAGATAAAGACGGCATCGAAGGAGGAGCTGAACAAGATACAAAAAAATGATTTTTTGAAGTGCTTCGAAGATTGGAAAAACCGTTGGCACAAGTGTATAATATCTCATGGGGATTACTTTGAAGGGGACAAAATAGATATTCATGAATAAATAAATAATATTTGAAAAAACACAAAATTCGCGATACTTTTTGAACACACCTCGTATGTGTACGTAGCTTTCGCCACATAAATCTGACATACGTATAATGCATTATTTGTGAAAACCCCATGTTTATACTTCATTTTCAAAAAAAAATTTATTAAAAATACAACTTTTAAAGCATAACTAAAGTCTTTTGCTGTGCATGTGATTCACCCACAGCTCCTTCATATCCTTGCTCCTTTTGCATGCCAAACATACCTACTAATATAGCACGCATGTTACTAGCACTCAATCTTGATTTTCAGCTGAACATTTTTCTCACGCAATGGATCCAGTATTAATAATTTTATCATATTGGATATAAAAATTCTCGGTGAAACCACAATAGGTAAATACATTTTCGTAATTTTTGGTACGCATACAATTCTCAATAACATTCCTTTTCCGCTGTATATTTATCAAATGTCAGATTTCAATACTCTTCTTAGAAAATATCGTTCAAATTTTAATAAAGTTACTAAACGCATTTTACACACAGGGCGTCCCATTACAAGAAAACAAGAAAAGTTAGATGAATACAAAGAATCATTAATCAAGACTTACAATCAAATTTTATTACATGTAAATTCACATTTCGGCAATCAATCCAAAACTTCGTCAGTAATTGTAACCTTAACACGTTGTAGAAAACATATTCTTAGTTGCTTTTCGGAAATTAACTGCAAGGTAGAAGTACCAGAAGATTTCTCTTAACTAGTTCAAGCTAATATTCTACGATGTAATAGTGAGACCGACGAAGATTTCCCTGGCGCATCAGTCACTTGCGGTGTCCAAGAAGGTTTTACCTTGTCACTAGTTAACGATTTTTTAGGATTTGAAAATCCGAATATCCCACCAGTTCATACAGAATTACCTAAAATGGCTACTACGGAAAAAAAAAAGAAAATTTTTATAGCAATGTGTGCGTCAATCATTAGGGAAAACTACAACGGCGATCCGCTTGCACTTGATTACTTTTTAGACAAAATCAATTTGATAGAAGATTTATTAGAAGAAAATTTAACAACCACTTTCATTTCATTCATAAAATCTAAGCTCGAGGGCAAAGCGCGTGATGCAATTCCGACAGAAGTAACAGACGTCTAGCAAATAAAAGATGCGCTTAAAAATCGAATAAAACCGGACAACTCCAAAGTTGTCGCTGGAAAAATTGCTTCTTTGAAAGTGTACAATAATAATTTTTCGGATTTTGCGAAACGTGTCGAAGAATTATCAGACGCATTAGAGCGATCTTTGGTCATTGAAGGGCTAACTAAAACAAAAGCACACGAAATGGCAATGGAGAAAACCGCAAACCGTGAACGTCCGGAGATTAAATACACGCTCGGATTTAGTTAAGTCAATTTTGGCGTCAAGCACCTTCAGAGACTCGAAAGACGTTGTAGCTAAAATGATAGTAGAACAAAATAATCACGTTAGCGACAGGCAAGTTTTAGCGTTTCGATCGCGATTTAATAGGCAAAATAATAGTGGAAATTTTAGAGGAAATAATTTAAATAGAAACAACAATTCGAGTAGATACAATAATACCCCAAAAATAATAACAACAATAGAAACAGCAATTATCAAAGAAACTACAATAGAGGTAGTAGCAACTCTCAAAATACAAATAGTAACAATAATAGACCAAGAAATAGAGACTCTGACCCTTCGTCGTCACGAAATGCCAATGTCCGAGCTTTAAACGTGGAGGCCCCTCAGGTGCGAATACTGGGGGAGCTGGAACAAGATTAAACAATTTTTCATAAAACAAATCAATTGACTGACTCTCTAAACCTCAATTATTCAGATTTTATCGAACTCACTTGTAGCGACTCTTATAAACCATGTACTTTTCTGGTAGATTCACAGGCAGATATATCTTTAATTAAAATTTCAAGTCTTTCTCAAAATACTTACGTAAATTCAGGAAATAAAATAAACATTACCGGAGTTACAACAGGCACAGTTTCAAGTTTATGTACTATTAATACAAATTTACTCGTTTCAAATTTTTCTATTTCGCATACATTGCACGTAGTCAGTGATAATTTCAATATACCGTCGGATGGTATATTAGGTAAATATTTCTTAAAGGCAAACAAATGCGTAATCGACTATGCAAGCGACAGCATAACTATCAGTCTTGGCAAAAATATTCATAAAATTTCAATTTTACACGGTTCAAATAAAAATACTTTAGTAATTCCTCCAAGATGCGAAGTGTTTCGAATATTTAATTTATCAAGAAGTGATGACGTTGTTTTTGTAGATTCGCAAGAGATTTGTAGTGGTGTATTTACCGCAAAGTGTATCGTAGACTAATAATCCAGTTTTAAAAGTAATCAATACTACGGATGAGGTAAAATATGTAAATGATTGCAAACTCGTCATTGAGGAAATCACCAACTACAATATCTACAAAATCAATGTAACCACAAAGGCTACGCAACGTTTAGAGGAACTAAAGTCAATTTTAGAAAAACAAATGCCAAATTACGCTAAACCGCAACTGATAGATGTATGTTTAAAATATGCTGATGTGTTCGCCTTGAAGACTGATCGTATGACTCTTAATAATTTCTACGAGCAAAAACTCCGACTCACTGACGAAACTCCCGTATACATAAAAAATTACCGCTTACCATATTCGCAGAGGGAAGAGATAAATAAACAGGTAGACAATTTACTAAAGAATGATCTAATCGAACCCAGTTTTTCAAATTATAACAGTCCCCTGATATTAGTCCCGAAAAAAGACCACACAGGTCAAAAATCTTATCGTATGCGTGTGGACTTCAGGGTTGTTAAGAAAAAACTCATTGCAGACAAATTTGTGTTAGCGCGTGTAGATGATACCAGTATTCTTGACAATTTGGGCAGAGCAAAATATTTTTCAACACTCGATCTCATTTCTGGTTTTCACCAAATTCCGCTTCACGCGAACTCTAGGGACGCAACATCATTCGTACCGACCGCGGAGCATTTCGATGGAAGGTTTTACCTTTCGGCTTGAATATAGCACCAAACTCTTTCTCCCGTATGATGTCAATAGCCTTTTCAGGCATTGATGACGTTATTGTCATCGGTTGCAGTGAGACACACCACCTTAAAAACTTAATAAACGTATTCGAAACTTGCCGTAAATTCAATTTGAAACTTAATCCCAATAAGTGCAACTTTATACGCTCTGAGGTAACATTTCTAGGTCACAAATGCACATCTTAGGGTTGCCAGATAACTCCAAAATAGACGCAATAAAGAATTCTAGAAAACCCACTGACAAAGACGCGGTCAGGCGTTTCGTCGCGTTCGCGAGTTATTATAGGAGATTTATAAAAAATTTCGCGTCTCTGGCAGCACCTCTAAACAGACTAACGCGTAAAAATGTTAGCGTTCGAAAATTTGAGATCGGCCCTAATGTCTCCTCAACTTTTGCAATATCCAGATTTTAAAAGGGAATTTATAATTACGGTAGAAGCTTCTACAGGGTGGCTGATGAATTTTGCTACATTAAGAAACTCAAATAATTTTTTTTCAGTGTATGGAATTCATTTTTCTTTTATTCATGTTAAAGCTCATTAAATTTTATTAAATATAGCTTAATTAGTTTTAAAAATAATGGAATTTAAATGCCCCTCCTGCTCGTCGATGCATGTGCGGCATCTTACCAAAAAGTTGTTCATTACTGCTTGGAGAGTTGAGATAGGAATAGCCGCAATTGTTTCTCGAATGGATTGCCTTAGTTCATTCAAATTTGTTGGTTTTGCTTTGAAGACTTCCTGTTTGCAATAACCCCACAAGAAAAAGTCAGGTGCAGTAAGGTCAGGCGACCTGGGTGGCCAACGGAATGTGGAGTTTCTGGATATCAGCTTATTGGGAAATTTTCGTCGCAATTCTGTCATAACAGGTTGGGCTATATGAGGAGCCGCACCATCTTGCTGAAACCACACAGAGTTGAAAGAAATTCTCATTCGGCGTAATTCTGGATAGAAAAACTCTCTCAACATGCTCAAGTAACGGTCTCCAGTAACCGTAACGGTGTGACCGTTTTCTTCGAAGAAGTAGGGCCCGACAATGCAGCGTGATGAAACTGCACACCACACTGTGACACGAAGTGGATGCAATTCCGTCTCATGGAGTATCTGTGGGTTGGAAGCACTCCATATTCGACAATTTTGTTTGTTTATGTTGCCGTTTAAATCGAAATGGGCCTCGTCAGACATGAAAAGACAGTTCAACATGTTTCCATCCTCTTCCACCATTTGAAGCATCTTCTGGCAAAATTCCAAGCGAATCGGCAAGTCTGCAGCGTTCAGTTTGTTGGCCATTTGAATTTTATATGGGAATAAGTCCAAATCTTTGTGCATAATTGACTGTAATGACTGTCTGCTTACACCCATTTGAGCAGATAAGCTTCTTGTCGAAACACGTGGATTGTTTTGTATGGCAGCAGCTACATCAGCGATTGTTACCTCCGTTCGAACTGAAGGGTTTCGATGGTAAGGTCTTCTGTTGACTGTCCCATGCTCGGCAAAATTGTTTACAAGTCTTATTATGGTCCATCTGCTCGGAAGATTGCCGCCAAACGTGCGCCTATACTCTCTTTGAACCGAAACTACGGACTCCAGTGCGTGATAGCGGCGGACAATCCAAATTCTTGTTTCAGTGTCCCAGTTATCCATTTTTGTTAAATGTAAAAGTCAATCTGCAAAATAAAAAAAAAATTAACCAGATTCATTAAATAGAAAAAAAGTTATTTAATTTTTTTTTGGTAGCGGCTTTCATTAGCCACCCTGTATAATCGGGTGCGGTGCTATATTAAGTCAAAACCATGATAATAATGATTTACCAATCTGTGACGCGTCTAAATCTTTCAACAAATCGGAACAGAAGAAACCCATAATAGAGTAAGAGTTGCTAGCGATACATTTCGCAATAAAACAGTTTCGTCCTTACGTGTACGGTACACACTTCACAGTGAAATCAGATCATAGACCGTTAGTATACCTCTTTCACATGAAAACTATCAAGAATTAGATTGGAGCTTTCAGAGTATAACTTCACGATAGAATATATTAAAGGTAAATCAAATGTAGGAGCTGATGCCCTTTCACGCATTACTATGAACGATTTGGAAGACGCAAGTAAACAAGTTATGGCAGTTCAAACGCATTCAATGACAAAGCAAACTTGCGAAAAACCTGAGAAAGAAAATTCGAACATTGTTTCCTTAAAAGTATACGATAAATTTTCATTTAATTTTTCAAAAAAAGTACCACGGGTCAACACACATATTATATACAATAAAAATAATTCAATTTTAAATTTAGAAATATGCGCGCATTTAAAGCATGAAAAGATGGAATTACTTAATGTTACGACTGTTAACGAAAAAACTAATTTAGATGAGTTGTTTTCGCGGCTTGAAATAGAAGCCAACAATCGTAAAATTAAGACACTAGAATGGCCAAAAGATGATAAATTGTTTAATTATATTCCAATCCCATTATTTAAAGATAAAGGAAATAAAATTTTAAAAACATTAGAAATTATGCTGACCGATCCCGTCGAAACAGTGACTGGCGATGAAGATAAACAAAAACTCCTAGAAATCTATCACAATGATCCGATTAGTGGAGGACATTGTGGAGCAAAGAAATTATATGCGAAACTCCGTACAAAATATTTTTGGAAAAATATGACGCGTGATGCGTCAAAATACGTAAAAAATTGCCAGGAGTGTTTAATAAATAAGGTTGAGCCGAAAACGAAAGAAAATATTCTTTTAACGCCAACGCCTTGCAAACCTTTTGAGGAAGTTATAATAGATACAATAGGACCTTTGCCAGAAACTAAATTTGGTAACAAGTTCGCTGTTACCATGATATGTGATCTGACCAAATATTTAATTTCCGTGGCCATACCAGACAAAAGTGCGAAAACCGTAGCTCCAGCCATTTTTGAAAGTTTTATATTAGTATATGGTACCATGAAAACAATAAGAACTGATTTAGGTACAGAATAAAAAAATTAACCAGAATTTTTCAACTCCATATCACCACGAAACAGTAGGTACAATAGAAAGGAATCATAGGGTATTCAATGAATACATACGCGCTTATATAAATGAAACCTTTTCTGATTGGGACACCTATTTAAAGTATTTTACCTTTTGGTACAATACAACCCCTAATCCCGTTTTTGATAATAAATTTACGCCATTTGAGCTTGTTTTTGGAAAAAAGGCAATTTTGCCAAATGAAGTAAGGAAAACAGAAATAAATCCACTTTACAACGTAGACAACTACGCAAAAGAAGCAAAATTTCGCATGCAGAAATTGCATGCACTAGCCAGAGAACTTATTTACAAGCATAAACTTGCAAATAAAGAACAATATGACGAAAATTCCCGGCCAGTACAAATTAAAGAAAATGACCTTGTATTAATTCAAAAAGAGCATAGACTCAAACATGGAAATATATATGAAGGCCCTCACGTAGTAAAAACAGTAGACGGAGTTAATGTCACTACATTCGATAAAACCAAAAATAAACCAAAAACGGCTCCTCAAAACCAAATTCAAAAAGTTAAATAAAATTTTGATAGTTTATATAGTCATATTTTCTAGTAGATAGTATAATTTCCACTAAAGTATATGTTAAATAATAAAATATAAATTATAAAAATGGAATCCAATAGTTAAGAAACCTACAAAAGAAAAAAAAAAATCCAATACGTAATGTACAAATATTATTAATTACATTTAAAAAGCACCAAGCAACAAATGTAATATGTAATAATTTACTGTAAGATAATACAGTATAATACAATGAAATTGTAATATTCAATCAATATCAAAATGTATCAATAATTAGACATAGATTAAGCAATCAAATATCGCTGTAAACATAAGTCAAATATTAATAACAAGATAATAGTAATAGTAAAATGTAAAATTTTTCAAATTGTTTTGGTCAAGCGAATCATGCCCTAGTACAAAGCGGAGCGAGGAATGGCTGCCTGGAGCTTTTAAGAATAGCTGGGAGCCGAAGCGGACGTTTTTTGGAAAAAAAACTAAAAATTAATACAACCCTAAAATTAAAAGTATCGCACTGTAAAATTAAAACTTAAAGACACAGAAACAAAAATACGAGAAACAAAATATACAAATATACAAAGTTAAATAAAACAATTGAATTTTTCATTTAACTAAAAAAGAGACTTAAAGTGCACAAGTGCAGTGGTGCAACAAGGCGCCTCTATTCAAAGCGCATTTAATTCAACGCGCAATAGTAATTGTTCGTAGCGCATTTAATTGGAAGTGCATTTATTGCAACATTCATTGCAAAGTTCCACACGAGAATGAGACAAAGTCAGTGGTAAGTCATTTATGAAAAGCGTAAAAAGCAATGGACCCAAATGACTACCCTGTGGTATACCGGAGGTAACATTGAATGCCTTGCAAATAACAAAGAAATATGATGCCGGATCTCATCGTAATGCTTACGGAGATGTCTCCTTATGTCTCTGGGAGGCGGTGCTACATCCAAAAGATGTCGCTTTAGATGACTAAGTTTATGACAGTTCAGAAGAAACTGTCTACTCAAGAGTTCCCCGTGCTCTTGAACATTGAGCAATTTTGCCTCTTGATGGAGGTGAGACTCACATGACATAAGCAGGCATCCCGTAGCAGTTCTGATGGCGGTGTTTTGGCAGACTTGCAATTTCCTCCAGTTGGTGTCAGAAAGATTGGGCGACCATATAGGCGCAGCATAGTCAATAACCGGCCGGCCTTTTCCCCAAGTACTGCCGGCCAGTGACTTGAGGATCTTATTGCGGCTCTGTACCTTTGAGGCTATTGCGGTGGCATGACCAGCGAAGGTGAGGCCGTTGTGAAATGTCACACCCAAGATTTTTGGGTGGTTGACAGTAGGTAGAGGTATTCCGTCTACGTGGACATTTAACTCTTGCCCCATCTGCGCATTCCATGTCGTAAACAGGGTCGCCGTAGATTCAGTCGGAGACAGGGTCAGATCACGCTCGGTGAAGAAGCTGGAAAGGTCATGGAGGTAACTGTTGATTCTAATACAGAGTTCATCAATGGAGGGACTCTTGCCCGAGGCCATTAACGTGCAGTCGTCAGCGTAGGAAACAATGGAGACTCCCTCTGGTGGGGGGGAAGTCTCGAAATATAGAAATTAAACAAAAGGGGAGAGAGAACACCACCTTGCGGCACCCCTTGTTTTATTCTTCGTGGTCTAGATTTCTTGTTCCTAAATTTGACTGTTGCCTGTCGACCATTGAGGTAATTAGCGGTCCACCTCTTAAGGCCGGCAGGGAGCGGTGTCTCATCCAGATCTCGGAGGCGGCGTAATTGACCGTGTCAAATGCATTTGACAAGTTAAGTGCCACGAGAACCGTTCTATGGTTTGGTGGATGTTGATTCAAACCGTTGTTAATCTGCGTTGTAATGGCGTTCAAAGCGGATGTCGTGCTATGATTTTTGCGGAAACCATGTTGATGATCGGCCAATTTTAGATTTGTAACGAAGTAAGGAAGCAGAATGGAATAGTAATTTCACTACCGGCGAAAGGAGGGATATCTGACGATAAGACTCCTAGGTTCGTCGGCTTCCCTGGTGTTAATAGGGGAACTACAATCGCTTGTTGCCATATCTCAGGTATAACGAAGGTAGTTAGAGAGAGATTAAAGAGAGCCGCTAAATAACTCTGTCCCTCGTGGCCTAGGTGTTTAATCATCTTCATGGCGATGGATTTTGAGGGTTTGGCCTTTATTATAGCTTCCTTGAATTCCGGGACTGACACGACAATGGGCGCAGTGGAGTGTTTGTGTTTGTGCGCACGTCCGATTTGACGCTGTCGCCGAAAGCAATGGCGACCTTGTCTTTGTGTTTGGTCGGATTGGATAGGGCCTTGACAGTCGACCATAATTTGCCGACTCCGCCAGAGAGGTTGCATATCTCGAGGTGTTGTTACCACTTGGTCAGCTTGTGTTCGTTGACGATCCTACGAGTTTTCGCATTGAGATCTTTTATTCTGGGATCTGCGGGATTGATGAGTCTCACTTGGTCACGTTCTCTTGCCATCGCCGCAGCTTCTGCCGGGAAATTCGGACGAATTTCTTGTATTCTGCCAGCAGGAATAAAGCGGCATGAGGCTGAATCAATGATCTTGCGAAACTCTCTTTCGCCTTTGCGTACGTCCGTTGGAGTGGGTAAGGCAGCGAAGGAGCGCTCTGTATATTCAGTAAAGCGGTCCCAGTCCGCTGGTGAAGTTGATGTATGTTATTTTATCAGTCGTTATGAAGTCGGTCGGTCGTTCAACAGAGAGTAAGATGGGTAGGTGGTCTGAAGCTAATGTAAGCATCGGTCGTCAGATGACAAAGTTGATAAGGGCCGCGCTCGTTATGGAGACGTCTGGCGAACTGTGACAGTTACCTGCCACCCTGGTGGGGGCATCTCCATTGACTGTACAGAATGTTGAGTTATCTATTTGGTCTGCAATTGTGTGTCCTCTGCTCTCTGCTGGCAAGTTGGAGTGCCAGAGATCGTGATGCGCGTTGAAGTCGTTTAGGATTAGACGGTTATCGCCCCTTAGCAACGCACTAATGTCGGGATGATAATCTCTAGGACAACACGTGACAGGAGGAATATAGATGTTTATGATTTGCAGGTCGGCGTCTCCTGACCGGACTGCTATGCCTTGGCATTCTAAGGTAGAGTCCCTGGGGTCGACGTCAGGTGAAAATAGATTATATTGTACAGAGTGATGTGTAATGAACGCAAGGCCACCCCCAAGACCGCTGGGACGGTCTTTACGATGTACATTATATCCACCACAAGTTCGTAAGTCCGATCTCGTGTTCAGTTTCGTGTCTTGTATCGCGGCGGTTTTGATGTTTGCGCCTTCATAAAGTCAGTTATCTCCGCGATCTTTCCAGCTAATCCGTTACAGTTCAGCTGCAGAATTTTGAAGTGTGTAGGGGGGGAGACGGGGGACATACTAGGCGTGAGGGACGGATGCGTTTGCCTAGGTGTGAGGGTAGGCTAAGGCCTAAACTATGTCGCAGTCTAGAGTGGACAGCGCCATGGCCGATGTTGTCTGGCGTGGAGGGCGGCTGTGTATTGCAACAGGGGGCTATGAACGAATCCGTCTAAAGGTTACCGTTTGCGAGCCCTGAGCACATAAGGGTGTGACACAGGCCAAGGCAACTGTTGCACTTGACCGATGTCCCAGGCGTATATAATCTTTGCGGACAAACGGTGCACGTAGTGAAAGGTACTAGGAGGTGGTGTTCCTGACCCACGTGCAGGCTGGAAACAGGGGGGGGGGGGGGCATTAGGGGCAGAGACAGAGGGGACTGACGCTCGGCGATGCTCATATCTGACCTATTCCTGAGGGGATAGGAGTGTTGAGCGGCCGTGTGAGATGGAGACGCTGGTGTGCGTGAGCGACAGTCGGGAGTGGGTGAGGCAGGGATGGCAGTGGTGCTGGCAGTCGTATAGACTGAGCCACTATTGTGACTATTGGAAGTGGGTAGAAGCGGTAAGGGAGTGCCAGAGCGGCGACTACCGCGGGACGTCCTTGGACGTGTACAGCAAGGTGCCTCAAAAGTACTAAAGAAAGTACGGGGTCTGTGGATGGCAGGGTTAAGCCCTGAACATCCAGATTTATGTAACCATCTCTTACACTTGGCGCATTGTACCGAATACGACCGTTTAATATAGATTTTCTTCCAGCAAACGCAGCAGATCCAGTCTCTTGGTCCAGGATTGGGTTCGACCCCAGCCCGTAACAAGAGACAATGGAGCAACCCAGCTGCAAGGGTTTGCTCCGAGGATGACAATTTAAGGGTGGGATGGGACAGATTGGACAGGGTTACACTGAAATAACAGCCCTTGGCCGGGTAAAAAAACCCGGATCATTCCGGTGCGATAGAACCGGCTGTTGTGGGAATGTAGCAACATAGCTCGTCAGTGATAATGTCAATTTCTTAGGGAGCCCCATCAAATCAAGCTTTTGAATAAGATCATGATTTACTGAATCAAAAGCTTTACTAAAATCAGTATAAATCACATCCGTCTGCTTGTTAACCATAAAACCCTCCCAAACTATAGAAGTAAACTCTAATAGGTTGGTGGTGGTTGAACTTCGACGCACCAAACCGTGCTGATAATTTCATAATAAAGAAAGAGACGTGTGCTGAAGTTGACAAGTAATGATCTGTTAAACAATTTTAGGAATAGCTGAGAGCTTAGCTATCCCCCTGTAGTTCTCAATATTATATCTACTACCTTTTTTGTGGAGAGGTATAATTAAATATTGTTTTCAAATTGATGGAAAAGACGATGATTGCAACGATAATGTAAATATTTTTAAGATTGGTTCGGATAAGTTTACGGCGCAGTACCTGAGCACACAACCAGGAAACCATCAGGACCAGGCGAAAACCCCGGTTTTGAAGCTAGCAAACTCTGAAGAACAATACCACTATCGATGACTGGATTAAGAATACCGTTAGAACTTACTATGCGGTACGGATAATTACCAGGTTGAACACCATTTGACGAGTAGGCTGACATAAAAAATTCAGCGAATAATTCAGCAACATCTTGATCAACACAGGCATTCTTAACTCCAAAGGACAAACCAGATGGAAATCCTGAAGATTTTTTTTTAGAATTGACAAAGCCGTACAATTTCTTAGGATTATTAAAAAACTCAATTTTGCATCTATTTAGGTAAGACTTATAGCAGTGATTATTTAGGGACTGGAAGTTGGAACGAGCAACTAGGTACTTAGAATAATCTTCGGAGGACCCAGATAACTTGAAGAGCCTATAAAGCCTAAACTTAATATTGTTCAGTTTCGAAAGTTGTCTTGAAAATCAAGGTGGTTTACTAGTTCTAGTTTTAATGAAGTGAGTCGGAACACACCGTACGATGAATCGATTAAGGTAGCTGTAAGAGACGGATATAGCAGAATCAATATCGTTACATGCGTAGAGCTCAGACCAGTCTTGGGTAGCAATTAATTCGTTGAGTAAATCAAAATTTTCCTTATAAAAACATCTCGAATGAGAACGAGTGTTCATATTCATATAATGAATCTTCTTTATATAATGAATAGTCGGTTGTAATCTCAAGCGTGGGATGCAAGGGATCTTCAGGTATCGATAAGGGAGAAATTCGACTGAGACCTATACCTACTGAGCTACCAACCAGCACTAATTCCAACAGCTTATTAATAGAATTTAGTACATTGTTGGTCTGTAGTAAAGGCATATCCATGAGAGCACTAACAAAACCATGCTGAGGGATGGAGGTCAAGATGTTAGAATTGGTGGCCTTAATCCAGCTAACTGATGGTAAATTAAAGTCACCAAGAACCACAAGGTGGTCCTTATCACGCAAAAGTGAGTGCAGAATACCAATAGCTGACAAATGGCCATCATAAACGCGCACATTCGAGCGCGGCGGTATGTACGAATATGAAACACATAGACAGAAGTCGTGAAACGAGATCTTTACGGCAACAAACTCAATATCAGATCTGTTGTCAAAACTCAACAACTCAGCAGAAATGCTAGAGGCAACAGCAACAAGGACACCACCAGCTTTGGACTGACGATCACACCGAAAAACGACATAATCACTAGAAAAGCGCTCAGCATTGAAATTATCCGGCTTTAGCCACGTCTCCGTAAACGCTATAACTTGCGCTGTAAAATCAAAACTATTAATTAAAAAGGTATTCAATTTCGAACGTAAGCCGCGAACGTTTTGATAATGAATGGTTATTTTTGAATCATAACCGTAGTGTGGGTTTGTAAGTTTTTTTGAAACCGTACTTACTGGAGGCACGACCTTAGACTTGATGGTGTACATAATCCATTACTGAATCTTAGGCCAAAAAGATTTTTCAAGAATCTTATCAAAATCGTACTGAGAAATGAGTGTAATGTCAAAATTCGAGACAAAAGTAAAAATCAGCTGGTCTATTAACACGACCTGTATTATTGGATCACGTTTTTTACCTTTAGAACTACCATTGGCTTTCTTGATTTTAACAGCAGGCGAAGTTATTGCAGTAACAACATCTATAACAGCCTCATTGGCAGAGACGATGTTCGCACTAGCAGCGACCGTGGCAAATGATTCAGCAGCCTTGCATTCCCCCCAGCAGTAACAGGCTCGTTTTCATGATGAATGTTATTTCTAACAGCATGATCGGTCGATTTTGACTGCATGCTGTTAACACAGTCATTGGTAGAACATGTATTTAACACAATAGCATTGTCAGTTGATAAACCGGCAAGGTGCCGTCAGCACAACTACGTGACGACAACGGAGTACATCGACACGAAGAAGGGCAAGGCAGAGACATAAAAGCAGCATCAACAGAACAGCTGTTAAGATAGTCGTTGTTCTCTAATGTTTTAACAGCCGAAGGGCTAACAGCGGAGGAAATATTAACTGGTATATGTAAGATATCCATAGTATTGCCACTGTTGTTGTTGTTCGTACAATTGCACTTGACTTCCTTACATGATTTTATTAGGGATTTTAGATCAGCCACTTCCACCAGCAAATCATTCAATTTAGAACTGAAAGAGCACATAAGTGATTCTATGCCCATTTTTTGGGACAGTCTGATAGCATCCAAGGATGAAATAAAACGTTCAGGTAGGTTCACACATTGTTGACACAAGTACACAATGTTGCGATTAACTTTAAACAATTTAACGTCATAGTCAGAGATTATGCCGTCACAGCACGCTTTGTAAAAACGTTTTTGCCAAAACCCCGAACATGGCACCACTTTCAAATCGTTGCTTGCAAAGGCAACGTTGCACTTCGCACAGAAATCGTCCATCATTCACATCGCTTCGTGATTTTTTGGAAACGCGAGCCCGCTCGTTGGAGATGGTGTCCGCAGCCGCAAGCGCACGTACAACCGCAAAGAACGTGCTACATTCAACGTGTGCAACCAGCCAGAACCAAATAATAATTTTTCATCAAAAACCGCTAAAATCGTATCCTGTACATACTGTAAGGGTGACCACAGAATCTATACCTGTGAGAAATTCAACCAGCTCGACGCAAGGGCAAAGATATCAACCATCAAGTCGCAAGGTGCATGTTTAAACTGCCTTAGTAAAGGACATGCTTTCGCAAACTGCCGCAGTTCATCATCATGCCGCATATGCCAACGCCGGCACCACACGGTTCTTCATGCTAGCCTCAATACACGCCGTCGAAGGCACCAATGTAACTTCCCACTTCGCCGATGCTGAACGAGTGGTATTACTGGCCTCTGCTGAAATTCTACTGCAAGACAACTCAGCGGCCAGCCAGGGCACTCTTCGACAACGGCTCACATGCTTCGTTTATCACGGAGCCCTGCGTTCAACGCCTTCGTTTGCCAAGAAGTACATCGTCAGCTTGTGTCACGGGTATTGGATCAGGACAAGGAGGTCGCACAAACGGTGAGGTCAAGTTAGCCATAGCTCCAAGAACACTAAACTCTACATTTCACGTGAGTACACTCATATTATCTAAAATTACTGACGACCTACCAACAAATGCACTGTCCGAATCACGGTGGCCACATGTCAGTGGCTTACCCCTTGCTGACCCCTACTATTTCTAACCTGGTCCGATAGATGTCTTGATTGGCATGGACGAAATGGACAAGTTTTTACTCGACGGCCTAAAAAAGGGTCAGAATGGTACTCCGATGGCACAGAAAACCGCGTTCGGTTGGGTGCTGTTTGGCAACGCGACTCCCTCACAAGTAAAACCTCGTAAAATCTCAACGCATTATTGTAACACGCAACTAGCTGACCTTCTCACAAAGTTTTGGGAGCTGGAAGAGCTACCACCAAGAAAGTTATATACGCCTGAAGAGTTACATTGTGAGAAGCTATTCGACGATACAACTCAGAGCGCATCAGACGGCTGATTTATTGTACGTCTACCGCTCAAACCAGAGATTGTGATTGGTGAGTCGCGTAACGCAACCGTTTGGGCATTGCTGCGCATGGAAAAGAGGTTCGCCGTCAACAAAGGTCTTTACGAAGGATATAGCAAATTTATGAAAGAGCTTCTTGACTTAGGTCATATGGAGCTGGCCAACCCAACAACGCAAACCGGAAACAAGTTCCACGACCAAGCTTAGGGTCGTGTTTAACGCGTCAATGAAGACGTCGTCAGGGCACTCGTTGAACGGCGCGCTAATGGTTGGTCCACAGCTCCAACAAGATCTTTTCTCGATTTTGGTTCGCTTTCGCAACCATCGCTATGGTATAATTGCTGACATCGAGAAAATGTATCGACAGGTCTCCGTCGATAAACGGGACGTCGACTATCAACGCATTGTATGGCGCGAACATACATCGCAGCCTTTACGCGACTATCGTCTATTACGGGTCACCTATGGGGTAGCCTCCGCTTCTCATCTCGCTGTCAAATCGTTACATCGCGCGGCACAACAAGCTGGCGCCTTGTTTCAAAATGTTGCAAAGATCATTACCGCAGACTTTTACATGGATGATTTGCTCTCCGGGTCCGACTCTCTTCAAGAGCTGACAGCGCTTCAACGTAACATTTCACACGTTTCATCTCAGTGTCGACTCGAGCTCCGGAAGTGGGCAACAAATTGCGAGCCATTGAGACGACAGATACCTCATGCGTCTACACAGGTGTCTCATCTCTTAGCTGATGGAAATGATATCCGAACTCTGGGATGCATTTGGCATACAGAAACCGACTCGCTTTCGATTGCTTTCAACATAGAGCCACTTCAGTGCGAATTAACGAAACGCATTTCTCTATGCACCATACGCTCAAAAATCTGGTTGCAGAGAATTTGGCGTTCCAATGTCGATTGGGATGAGTTAGTTCCACCTGAGATAGCTACAGATTGGTTAGTACACAGAAAAGAGCTGGCCACGCTTTCATCGGTCAAATTAAACCGCTGGCTTGGTATTAGCCCAATCACTGACGCAGAGTTCCATGTTTTCACTGACGCATCAGAAGCTGCCTATGCAGCTGCTATTTACTGCCGCGCTCAATCATCGGACGACGAGGTAAACGTCGTGCTCATCGCTGCAAAAACTAAAGTAGCACCGCTAAAAATTACTTCGCTACCCCGTCTGGAACTCTGCGCAGCTCATTTGGGAGCTAAGCTGGTCCGCCTAATTCAGCAAAGCTTTGGTCACAAACTCGAAAAGCTGTATGCGTGGTCAGACTCAACGATAACGTTGGCATGGCTGCAATCAAACCCAAGTCGTTGGGCAACTTTCGTCGCAAATCGTGTAGCCGATATACAAGAAGTCTTGCCGTCATCGAATTGGAGAAACGTCGCCTCCGAGCACAACCCTGCAGATTGTGCTTCTCGAGGTCTCACACCTGCACAGCTCCTCGATCACCGCTTAAGGTGGCAGGGGCCCCTCTGCTTATCCGAAACCAATCGCTTTTGGTCGCAACATACTACGAAGTTGGAGCTGAAATCAGTCAAACCTAGCTCTCATGTAACGCAAACGCACGAAGATCGGAATTTACTAACGAAATTTTACTCATACAAAAAGCTCAAACGAGTGACAGCATACATACTTCGTTTCGTAAACAACGCTCGCACATCTGTTCAGAAGTCGAATGCACAAGAACCAATATCGGGACCATTAACTTGTTCCGAAATCCGCAAAGCTGAACTATTCTTGGTAAGGTATTCCCAAGCTTACGTTTTCGCACAAGAAATTTCTAATTGCAGATCAGGGAAGCCAATACCAATACGCAGTAGTCACGTTCGTCATCAACCATTTTTAGACGACGCAGGCATTTTACGGGTAGGAGGTCGAATTAAAAACGCATCGTGCTCAAACGATATCAAACATCCGGTGATCCTACCTAAAAATTCACCACTAGCTAAAGCTATCGCCGCTTAAACTCACATCGCTATGTTGCACGCTGGTCCGCAAATGATACAAACCACAATACAACGTCAATTTTGGATCCCTGGTATTCGAAATTTAGTTCGGGGCATATACAGACACTGCCTACAATGCAAACGCTTGAACCGCAAACCGCTACAACAACAAATGTCCGATCTACCTACCACCTAGTCGCGTTACGAGTACGCGATGTTTTCTTCAAAATGCGGTCGATTTTGCTGGCTCATACAACATAAAATTCACACATGGTAGAGGCGCGAAATCTACGAAAGCATACATATGTTCATTTATATGCATGAGTACAGGCGCTATGCACTATGGCCGGAGATCTCACATCAGCAAGCTTTATCGCTGCATTCAAACGTTTCACCAACCGTAGAGAATATTGCCAGCATATGTTTTCCGACAATGGCACGAATTTTGTCGGTGCCGAAAGGGAACTCCGTGCCGCGTTCGAACGGTGCATCAGCGACGACAAGTTGGCATCCTTGGCATTTTAACCCTCCAAGCGCTCCACACATAGGTGGCTATTGGGAGGCTAGAATTAAGCGCATAAAATATCATTTAAAGCGCGCATTAGACTCGTCACTACTATCGTACGAGGAATTTTCAACATTCCTAACAGAGGTGGAAGCCTGCGTCAATTCTCGACCTCTCTGCTGGATACCTTCTGACATTCAAGATTTCGAAGTGCTATTACCGGGGCACTTTATGGTTGGCGGACCTATAAAGGGGTTACCGGAACCTGACTTAGAACATTTCAAAGGCAACCTTCATCAGCGGTGGCAAGCAATCACAGCAATAAGACAACATTTTTGGAAGCGATGGCGAGACGAATATCTCGCGACTCTTCAGCGGCGATCAAAGTGGTTTCCTCCAACGCAAAACCTACAACGAGATGAGGTCATAGTTATCCACGACAACAATGCTCCTCCTACCAAATGGAAACTTGGTCGGGTTCTCGACAGCTATCCCGGCTCAGATGATCGCGTACGAATCATCAATCTACGAACATCCGAAGGAGAACTGCTGAGGCCTATTGCGAAACTATCGTTGTTACCAAATAAAAACAGATATATTTTCAATTTAAATTTGGTTAATGTTAAATCAAATGTAATGTATTTTTTTCTAATTTTGAACGGTCGTTCAAGGCGGCTGGCATGTTTGCGCCTAATTGGCATCTCTATATTTGTTCAATCATTATCGAGCCTTTACCGCCGAATTGGTGTAAGGGACAAATAACAAATAATACAGGGGGAGGTTTTTTTTAATTATCTCTGTTAATAAGCAAGGAATTTGAACTAAATTTTGTACATGGCCATAGTTGTGCTCTAAGTACATAACGCAATCAATTTCAGTAACTAAAATAAGTCGTAGTTGTGTCTTTTGTTACTTACATCAATTTCGCTGGCACACTCACTACCTGCTGCTGAAATGTTATGTTACTTACATCAAAATAATCATAAAGTTTTTTCACATATAAACTTTTATTTCATTAAAAGAACGTTACAGTATGTAACTTATCTCCGTGAAGCGCATTTAGTTTATTGGGATTAAATATTTTTTGCTGCAAGCAACAAAGCACACTAGATATTTTTGATGCAAGTAACAATGTGCGGTCATGGAAAAATATAAACAAAGTGTATTGCGCATTTACACCAAAATTGTTTCTGCTATAACTTTATAACGGTAAAACATAGAACTATGAAATTTTGCGGAGATGACAGATCAGGACAAACACTATCGATTTCAATAATAAAAAAAATCGATATTTTGTCCCTTACACCAATTCGGCGGTTAAGGCTCGATATCAAATGTCAATTAGTGGCATTGGCAGCACTGACTGTCAGCTGTCAATGTTCACTTCCTATTTCTATCTCTTATAATTAAACAAATGAAAACAAGTGCAAGTGTTTTTTCTAAATCGGATCTAATTCTCGCGTAACTAAAACTTACAACCCGTAACCCGCTATTTAACGCCCACAGTAGTCATTCAAATGATATTAGTAGCAGTGTCATCGGAGTTGCGGTGAAGTAAAAATGGAAAAAACGTACCAAATTTGGAAGTTGCGTACCAACGTACCCGGCGAAGAAATGCGTACCAAAAATGGTACGGTTCGGCCAAAACGGCAACCGTGATTGGGTGTTCGAAATGGGCAGAAGTGAGTTTTTTGCAGAAATACTGGAGATCGCGTAGCCGGTGTTGGACCGGCTAGGGGCTATTTTTTTGAAAGGCGGCCAAAGGCCGCCTACGAACAAAGTTGGTCTGCACATAACTTCCATGGATTACGCTCCCCATTTGCGATCGGACCTGGGTAAAATTTTGATGCACGTCCAAGAATACCGGGAAAGGTTTCAAAAGACGTGTTTTGACCTCGGTAACTATTATCCGCCAGCGGAAAAAATATTTTGGTTAATTGAAAAGTTATTGGCAAAAAACAAAAGAATATCGCTGATCCGCTCCTAAATAGACGATATTTGTTCCCTTTAGCCGACAACTGATAAAACAAATCTAAAAACGTCGGGAGGGCTATGTAAAAACTTGACCTCCGTATCAATTATGCGAATGCGCATTAGACTAAATATTGAACCTGCTGCGATCCCAGAAGTGAGACGTTAACCATGGTATTTATGAGCAGCATTTATGAGCTGGCAGCTTTCGCCCGCGATTTAATAAAATAACGCATTAGCCAATGCAACACTGGCAACGCGATCCTCAGCATCCCTGCTGGAATACACTTCTAAACTTTTCGTCTAATATGTATGATTACAAGCGCCACATTAAATTGACAAATAAAACATCGAAAAAAGACCCTTGCGGGTTAGGGGCTTAGAATATGCCCGAGGTATGCATACCGGTTGTAAGAGGCGACTAAACTGCACAAAGGTTATGACGATGGTAGAACTACGGATATTTATTTATTTAGTTTATATTACGGATTTTCAGGCCTAACTTATTGGAAATATTTATGCTGTCGGAATGCATGAGATTCCGATCAGCGTCGTAACTGGCGGTTCAAAAGACCAGTTATAAGCAGTTGTGAAGAAACTCTTGTCAGGAGGTTGGAAAGGACGCGTATCCAAACCTCCAGTGCTTCAGCGCTAAGTTTGTTTTGTTTTATTAATATGTATGCTGTCGGAATATATTATTTTAAGACTTTAAAAAATATATTTTGCTTGCCCAGTTCCGTTATAAAGAGAGGTAATCTAAAATTATTATTTTCTCTAACTGCATATGAGTGGGTTTCATTGACATACATAAGTTATCGCTCGAATATACAGGCAATATACCACGCTTCATATTAAATACAAATTTCATTCTATGATAAAATATTAGATGTTTTACACTGGCCCAATTTAGGGTTTCGAGCATGCTTTGTATTGGAGCGTCATATCGCCGGTTTAAGAAAAATCCCATGGCTTTGTTTTGCATAACCTGTAGTTTATCGACTTGTGCGTCACTGGCAATAAAAAATATTTTGTTTACTGGGTTGGAGCTTTGCGGCCGGTAAATTAGAAGGCAAAAAACTAAATTTTCCTTTACCCTCCTACGCGTTTCGATGCTTCAGCATCTTCCTCAGGGAGTCTGAATTTTATTTAAAGAAACAGTTAATAAAAACAATTAATAAAAACAACCATAAATAACATAAATATCCCACTCAATGGTAATAATTATACACTTACTTTATATGGTATGTATGCAAAACAAAAATACTAAATTTAAAATAACATTCTATTTTGTTTTTGATTTTATTGGCGCCCTGTATAATTTTGCTTCCTACTGTTTTTTCCACCATCACCGTACTGTATCACAGCTGTGTATGCGTTGTTTATTTTGTCCAAGTCTTCCTTAAAATTCATCACACTGTGTAATTGTTGTTGTATACGAAGGCTTTCCATCGTCATTCTCTTGTTTGTTCTGTTTTCAATGTCTAATATTCTAGTGTTATCGAAATCAGCTGTATGATTTTTGTTGGTTAGATGTTGTGCTAGTGCTGTTGTTGTTTTTTTGTTTTTTGCATCAGCCATATGTTCGTTGACTCGTACTTGTAGACAGCGCTTGGTAGTACCAATATAGCGCTGCTCGCAGATTTCATTCCCGTTCCCTTTACATCTAATTTCGTAGACCACATTATGTTGTTTTTCCTTTTTAATTGGGTCCTTTGTTTTTGTAAATATTCTGTTTAAGGTGTTGTGTGTTTTGTGTGCATATTTAATTTTATCAGTTTTTATAATTTTGCTGAGCGCCTGGTTATCGGTTAGGCCCGGTATATATTTTAACCCAATATATTTTTTATCCGGATTTTCTCTACTATTTAAATTATTTGGTTCCGTAGGCTTCATTTTTTCCAAAGCTTCTTTTATTATTGCATCAATTATTTGTGTTGGATAACTATTTTTTGTAAGTAAATTTTTGATTTTGAGTTTGTTATTTTCCATGAAAATATTATCACATAGTGAAAAAACTTTTCTTGCAAGACTGGTCGCAGTATTCTTCTTTTGATACCAAGGGTGGTTTGAGTGGTAGTTAATTATTCTACCAGAGGCAACTTCTTTTGCATACCAGTCAAATGATAAATTACTATTACGATTTTTATGTATTTTTAAATCTAGGAAGGCTATTTGGCTTTTTTCCTCTTTTTCGACTGTAAATTTAATTTTAGTGTGTTGCGAGTTCAACACTTTTAAAATGTCTTCCACGTCTTTAGTTTTAATTATTGCAAATACATCATCTACATATTTGGCTATGTATTTTATGTATATGTCCTTTGTTTTTAGTTCAGCTATGCTGTCGTCAAAAATTTTGTCAAGTACAATATCAGCGATTGTTGGAGATAATGGATTACCCATGGGCATGCCGTAAACTTGTTGATAAACTTTCTCGTTATATTGTAAATAATTATTATCCCGAAGGCAGAATTCAAGTATTGATTGAAAATTTCTTTTACCGATTGTAGTGTGTTGCTCCAGCATTGGCCATTTTCCTATTATGGTTTGTATCGCTGAGTGAACCGGTATATTAGTAAATAAGGATATGACATCAAAGGATACCATCATTTCATCATCTTCTATTGTAATAGTTTTAAGCGCATCTTTCAATTTAAACGAGTTTTTTATGTTATATTCATCCGATATAATATTTTTGAGAATACCTCCCATGAATTTAGCTAGCTTTTGGCACGGTACATTCGTGGATGATGATATTGGTCTTAATGGTGTATTCGGTTTATGGGTTTTAGGGAGCCCGTAAAGCCTGGGTGCGTTGGCTGCTGAGCATGTGAGCTGATATTTAAGTTTTGTATCTATGTTTTTAAATATCAGCTCACATGCTCAGCAGCCAACGCACCCAGGCTTTACGGGCTCCCTAAAACCCATAAACCGAATACACCATTAAGACCAATATCATCATCCACGAATGTACCGTGCCAAAAGCTAGCTAAATTCATGGGAGGTATTCTCAAAAATATTATATCGGATGAATATAACATAAAAAACTCGTTTAAATTGAAAGATGCGCTTAAAACTATTACAATAGAAGATGATGAAATGATGGTATCCTTTGATGTCATATCCTTATTTACCAATATACCGGTTCACTCAGCGATACAAACCATAATAGGAAAATGGCCAATGCTGGAGCAACACACTACAATCGGTAAAAGAAATTTTCAATCAATACTTGAATTCTGCCTTCGGGATAATAATTATTTACAATATAACGAGAAAGTTTATCAACAAGTTTACGGCATGCCCATGGGTAATCCATTATCTCCAACAATCGCTGATATTGTACTTGACAAAATTTTTGACGACAGCATAGCTGAACTAAAAACAAAGGACATATACATAAAATACATAGCCAAATATGTAGATGATGTATTTGCAATAATTAAAACTAAAGACGTGGAAGACATTTTAAAAGTGTTGAACTCGCAACACACTAAAATTAAATTTACAGTCGAAAAAGAGGAAAAAAGCCAAATAGCCTTCCTAGATTTAAAAATACATAAAAATCGTAATAGTAATTTATCATTTGACTGGTATGCAAAAGAAGTTGCCTCTGGTAGAATAATTAACTATCACTCAAACCACCCTTGGTATCAAAAGAAGAATACTGCGACCAGTCTTGCAAGAAAAGTTTTTTCACTATGTGATAATATTTTCATGGAAAATAACAAACTCAAAATCAAAAATTTACTTACAAAAAATAGTTATCCAACACAAATAATTGATGCAATAATAAAAGAAGCTTTGGAAAAAATGAAGCCTACGGAACCAAATAATTTAAATAATAGAGAAAATCCGGATAAAAAATATATTGGGTTAAAATATATACCGGGCCTAACCGATAACCAGGCGCTCAGCAAAATTATAAAAACTGATAAAATTAAATATGCACACAAAACACACAACACCTTAAACAGAATATTTACAAAAACAAAGGACCCAATTAAAAAGGAAAAACAACATAATGTGGTCTACGAAATTAGATGTAAAGGGAACGGGAATGAAATCTGCGAGCAGCGCTATATTGGTACTACCAAGCGCTGTCTACAAGTACGAGTCAACGAACATATGGCTGATGCAAAAAACAAAAAAACAACAACAGCACTAGCACAACATCTAACCAACAAAAATCATACAGCTGATTTCGATAACACTAGAATATTAGACATTGAAAACAGAACAAACAAGAGAATGACGATGGAAAGCCTTCGTATACAACAACAATTACACAGTGTGATGAATTTTAAGGAAGACTTGGACAAAATAAACAACGCATACACAGCTGTGATACAGTACGGTGATGGTGGAAAAAACAGTAGGAAGCAAAATTATACAGGGCGCCAATAAAATCAAAAACAAAATAGAATGTTATTTTAAATTTAGTATTTTTGTTTTGCATACATACCATATAAAGTAAGTGTATAATTATTACCATTGAGTGGGATATTTATGTTATTTATGGTTGTTTTTATTAATTGTTTTTATTAACTGTTTCTTTAAATAAAATTCAGACTCCCTGAGGAAGATGCTGAAGCATCGAAACGCGTAGGAGGGTAAAGGAAAATTTAGTTTTTTGCCTTCTAATTTACCGGCCGCAAAGCTCCAACCCAGTAAACAATTTACTAGTACTTTTGGCCCAACAATTAAAACTAATGAAAAATATTGTTGGACAATAAATTAAGTGTGGCTCTATTATGGACCTATAGACTTTTAACTTATATTTTTAACTTATATTTTTTACTCATATAACTATTTACATGTTCTTTTCCAGAATCCAATCTTGCCCATTTTGGCCACTATATAATCAATATGATCATTAAATTCCAACTTATTATCAATCTAAACCCTTAAATACCTGAATGTTTTCACTTCCTCAATCTTTGTATTTATAATTTCTAGCTCAATTTTATGGAAATCTTTATTTAGTGTTCTGGATATGACCATGAAATTTGTTTTACTAACATTAAGTTTTAGTTTGTTGTTACAAAGCCACCTATATAGCGAGTTGAAGTCTACCTTCATTTTGCTCCTTGCTACCCTAATATCTGATTCACTTACTTCGAACAAAGCATCATCCGCAAACGCCTTATTTTGCTATATTTCAAGGCCCATGTTATTTCATTTATATATATATTAAATAGGACAGGCGCTAACACCGATCCTTGTGGCAATCCTAATTCCACCATTGGCTCTTCGGAAACCACCGACTCTATAGCTGTTTTTGTTTGAGGTTTGTTAAAAAGCTCTCAAACCACTTCAGCTCAATATCCCTAATGGCTATTTTCTGTAGTTTGGCGAGCATTAGATCCCTGTCTATTGTTTAAAATGCTCTCTTCAGATCTATGAAAACAGCAACTACATTTTTTTTTTGCATTAAGCTCTTCTTTCCAACTCGAGATAACGTGATGCCTCTCATTACCCATCTTCTACTTACTTAAGGAAGGAGGGGTGACGTGACCTAGAAGGTTGCATTGTTAATTCGACAAAACTTTTTGTCGTTACAAGGAGTGTTGTCGAATTAACAGTCCTTGGACGGATATGAATCCAGTACACTCTGGTACTTCCTTGCGGTACTGCCCGACTGTCGTGGTAGCTATTTGGGATGACCACTGCAACTTTCTAGGTTGATTCATTTCAACGTTGGTGCACAGTAAGTGCACTTGTTTTGAACTGTTGTTGTTGTTGTAACGACACAAACACACCCCGAAGGTTTTGGGGAGTGCTCTGGTACTCCCTTGCGGTACTACCCGACTGGCGTGGTAGCGATTTGGTATGACCAGTAGAACAAAAATTAAAGACTGATTATATTTATTTCTTACAGCTTAAACTTAGGTTAGCTTATACATATTTCCAGTATTTCATTTATAATCTAACTTAGATTATAAATGGAAAAATTACAGTAACAATTTGGTTGCCACTTTTTAGTGCAAAGCATGGGCAGTCCTTCGGAACATACCAATACAAGGGTAGAACCAGTTGGATGCAAATAACAGGCCGTCTACGCAAGTAAAGCGCGAAGACAATATATGAACGGCGAAGCACTGATGGAATAGTGATGCGTTTCAGTATAAGTTATGGCAACTTTCTGCACGTGAGCATGTGGCTGTACATCTGGAAGTACTTGGTTCGCACGCACTTTGCACGATATTTTGAAGGGCTGCCCATTCTGCACTAAATTGGTAGTGTTTTACAGTAATCATACAGTTTTTGTTTGAATTGATTCATATTATATAATTTCACATCATTTGGAAGTTCGTTGTAACATTTTAGGCCTTTATAATATAAGTCACATTTATCTGATTCTGTTCTATAAGAAGGTAAATTGAAATCATTTCTATTTCGAGTGTTTACGGAATGCATATTTCTGACATATTTAATGTTATTTTTCAAATAATCGGGCAGGTTGCCCTCTATTATATTCTTAATGAACTTCATGGTATAGTAAAAAAGCTGTTGTTTAACGCTTAGCCAATTTAGAGCCGCAATCATATCTCGTATAGGTGTATCATTGCGTTTACTAAGAATAAATCTCATTGCCCGGTTTTGTTGCTTTTGCAATTTATAAATTTGACTATCTCTCATAATAAAAAATATAGTTGGACAGAAGATAAAGTGAGGCTCGATAATTGATCTGTAGACCATTACTTTGTACCTTTAATTTAAGTATCTACAGGTTCTTTGTGTGAAATACAATTTTTTAGCAATTTTCCCGACCGTGTAATCAACGTGCTCGTTAAAATTTAATTTTTCATCGATTATTATTCCTAGGTATTTGAATTGGTTGACTCTTTCTATAGATTCATTGCTTATACTTAATGGTTGCAAGTCTGTGTTACTAAAATTGCGTCTTGATATAACCATGAATTTTGTTTTCTTCACGTTTGTTTAAGCATAACCAATCGTTGACTCTATTTAAGTCATTTTGTAACTTTGCGTACATTTCATTGACATTTTAGCCACTAATCATCAGTAATGTATCATCTGCGAATAATTTAATGTCACTATACTGCATGCATTTTGCGATATCATTGATATAAATGTTAAACAATATAGGAGCCAATACGGAGCCTTGTGGTAGTCCAACAGGTACCTGTCTTTTCTCTGATATATATGATCCAATTACTGTCCTTTGATATCTGTTCTTAACAAAGTTTTCAAACCAGTTCAGCTCGGTTCCAGAAATACCTATGTTGTTTAATTTTCTCAAAAGCAAATTTTGGTCAATTCTCTCAAAGGCTCGCTTTAAATCCAGGAATACGGCTATATGTTTGTTCCTGCTCAAGTCTTCTTTCCAGTTAGCAATAACTACATTTAGGGCACTTTCACATGAATGCTTTTTACGAAATCCAGACTGCTGCGGTATAATAATATTATTATCTTCTAAATACTTTACTAGTTGGTTTTTTACACTTTTTCAAGTATCTTTTCGTCACATGGTAGCGTATTAATGGGCCTAATCTCTCTCTCTCAGCTCTCAGAGTATTTGGCACTACTACAGAAGTTTTCCAGGGGTCTGGTACTATATCTTTCTCTAGACTTTCATTGACGATTTGAGTATAAAAGTATTCAGTATATGTAATGGAGTCTTTGATAACTCCTTCAGATAACAGTTTCTTCCCTCCTATTTTATATTTGAATTTTTTAACTATATATACTGGATATCGGTTGTAGTAACTTTTCGAAACTGAAATGCGAGACTACTTTGTTCAATGTCCATACTGACATCACTACTAGCAGTAATACTTAGGCAAATTTCTATGATACTGTCAATGAAATAGTTATTAAAAGACTCCGCTATTTCACTCTCACGTGTGAAAAGTCGATCTTTGATCCATATTTTGTTAATAATATTGCACTCCTTAGACAATGATATGCAATTTTTTAAGTTCTTCCACATTTCCCTGCTGTCACCTATATTATTTGTAATTTTATGCTCCATGTATTTGGCCTTTTTTATCTTAATTAACTTATTATATTTATGTCGGGTAGTCTGATAATCATCCCATATACCTGTCTCTAGAACGATGTTATAGAGCCTTAGCTTAAGTTTATTAAGATTTGCCAGTTCTGCGTCGTACCACTTATTCATAAGCTTAACGCAGACTTCTTTTGGGTATGTCATATAGCTCATAGCACTTGATATATTGTTTTGTTATAACACAACCTTATTTTCAATACTCAGGTTCTCAAACTCAATATAATTACACTGTCGCAATTGGCTAACGAGATTATCACTTGTATAATTTTCCCAAGACGTTAAGATTTGTTTGACTCTCATTTGAAACATCTTATCTAATTTGACACTAAAGTAAATGGTTTCGTGATCTGTTATACGATGTTCATCTAGTCTTTTACGAGTGATGGACTCACTGTTCGTAAATAAAAGATCAATCAATGTTTCAGTGCTGGTCCCTTTTCGTGTGTAAAAGTAAATTTTTTGGTCATGCAATAAATTCTGTATCGCTCGAGCTAGGCGAGTGATAACATTTTTAATTTTGATTATTATACACCAGATGTTATTGTTGAATAGTATATGTAGTTATAAATTGTTTTGTATTCAATGGAGTCATGTATGTATACTAGCACCCCACCAGTGTGTCTACTATGGCAATCACACCGTAAAACTTTGTATGTTTCAACCCGCAGCTCTTGGTTTGCTATGTCCTCAGTGGTGCATGTCTCTGAACATAAAATCAAAGAGGTTTTCGTAATTCTATAAGGCGTTCTAGCTCACATTTATTCGCGACAATGCTACTGATGTTTAAGTAGATGCAGTTTAGTTCTTTAATTTTTCGTTGCTATATGCGCGTTTTCTGTTTTGATTGCGCATGCTTTTTATATGCTGGGCAATCTATGCTGTAAGCACAGTGGTTAACATCGACATTAATTACGTTTTTCTTTACCAGCTCACTACAATGCACACATTTAGCTATGTTTGAAGTACAGTCTTTGCTTTCGTGGGATCCAGCACATTTGCTACAAGCTATTTTATTTGTGCACTCACTGGCCTTGTGCTTGTATCCCGAGCATTTGAAGCATCTTAAAACCGTTACATGTTCGTAAACAATACAGGAATCCCATTCAATGTACAATTTCTTTTGTAGCAATATATTTTCATAAGTTACAGCATCTGTTTCTACTAAGGCAATGTAGCTTTCAGCTCTGCGATTAGTATTTTCATACACCTTTAGGACTTTGAAGCCCTTCCCAAAACAGACATATTTCTGCTTCGTAAGACATTCTACCAAACGATCATTACTTATCTTATCAGTTAACCCAACTATTTTCATTATTCTTTTTATTTCGCTTTTATTCTTAGCCCTCTTTGCTTCATACTCAGTTCCTATAGTATCCCTAACTGTTTGTTGCACTTTCTCACAAGCTTCTTTGCTTCTACATTCCACAACAATGGCTCCACTATTAGTCTCTTTTATTGTCCTAACAAGGCCATCTGTAGGCTCAACTACTTTTTTTAATGCCGCTTTAGTTTCCTTAGCTTTTTTGGTTTTGTTTTTCGGTTTAATAAATACTTTATTACCCGTCTGTGCAGCTACCTCGGCATATGACAGTGCCGTATTTACTGTATTACTAGCAATTTTCAAGCTGTTAAGTAATTCAGTACTTTTTTTCAATTCATTGGATAAATATTTTATTAAGTCACATTTCATTGTGTTCAATTTTACCTCAATGTTATGCTCCACTGGAGCATTGAAATCAGTTATGATACTAGTTTTTATATGGGAGAATTTACTATTAGATACTTGTTCAACTATTTCTTTGACATCAGATATTTTCATTTTTGTTTCTTCATATTTTTAATCAAATGTTTAATCTCTACAAACCAGAACCATTTTAAATTAAAATTTTCTTTTATTGTTTTAACTTCACTTTTAATTTTACTGCACCCACCCGAGCATGTTATCAGATCATCTACCTGGACGAGCTTAGCAGTACATTCCTTACACTCTGAGGGCATTTCGAATGCTCTAAACTATACCAGAAATATGCATTCGCAATTTTAAAAACGTATAAAATATAGTTAAAAAGCAAATTATAATGTGCAAATATAACGTAAAAATATAAGTATAATATCTCTAATATTAATTGATACCACTTCCACTTTCATACGTGATGGCAGCACTGCAGGTTAGCTAATCCGCCTATGATCTTCTACCCTTCTTTGCTCTTCACTTTCGCTTTTCTGCCACTCACTAATGATAAACAATAATGATGCTGGCAGAGCGCAAATTTTATTCGCACTGTCACAGACAGATAACAAAGAAAAACGCACAAACATAATAGAAAACCAACATCAACTCAGCTAATCAGCAGCTAGAGTACAGCAACAAGGCAGTCAAACAAGTTGATTGTTGCGCTCACCCACACTGGATGTCTCAGCTATCACCTGTGTATGTTTGTTTGTGGCGTTCCGCAGCGCAGCGACCGCAAAAGTAGCAGCAAAGCAAATTTTGAATTACACAGTCACTCCAGACGCTGGTATCCTATGTATTCCAACTTTCGGCAAATCGTATGTACTTTAGTATGCTTTTGAAGCAGTTTCTACAGTGTTAAACTATTTATTTAATTATATTCCGCCCGTACCGTACAGGGTTACTAGGTTATGCACTGACTCGATTCGCTTTATATGACTCTTTAATCCTGGACACCAAACACACGAACAATACTCAAGTATTGGACAGACCAACGGCGTGTTGTTGTTGGTGTTGTAGCGACTATTTAACCTGCCTAAAATATCACCTCCCAACATTGTCATAAAGCTCTTCTTACGTGAGTGCCAGAAACCTTGCGGCTTCAACCAAGTTGGACCAAAGTGATATTGCTGTTTCAAAGTATATATATATAGGGTGTTTTTTTTACAGGTTTGTTTTTCGAATAGAGATAAAACTGGCATTTTGTGGTCAAATCTGGCAACTCTAATGTCATTTATGTTCAGTTTGGTTTGCCATTTCATCATGAACAGGTTGACAAAAGAACAACGCTTGCAAATCGTGCAAATTTATTTCGAAAATAATGGTTCAGTTCGCGAAGTTTACCGTGAGCTCCGTCCATTTTATGGTCGACATAATCGTCCATCAGAGCAATTAATTCGGTTAACCATGGATCGTTTTCGCACTACGTTTACTCTATGTGATAATACGCATCCGCAGAGACGTCGAACAGTGCGCACCGAAGAAACAATTGCCGCTGTAGAGCAAAGTGTTGAAGAGGACCCGAATGAATCGATTCGCCACCGTGCACAGCAATTGGAGCTTTGTCCATCAACTTTATGGAAGATTTTGCGCAAAGATCTTGGCTTGCGACCTTACAAGATCCAGCTTGTGCAAGAATTAAAGCCGCGAGACCATGCAATGCGTCGTGATTTTGGTGTATGGGCCGAAAATGAGATTGATTTCGATGCTGATTTTCATCGCAAAATTTTGTTCAGTGATGAGGCTCATTTTTGGTTGAATGGCTACGTCAACAAGCAAAATTGCCGCATTTGGAGTGAAGAGAATCCACATGAGACCCTTGAAACGCCATTACATCCACAAAAACTGACTGTTTGGTGTGCTCTATGGGCTGGTGGAGTCATTGGGCCATACTTCTTCCGCAATAATGCTGGAGAGGCAGCTACCGTTAATGGAGACCGGTATAGAGCCATGATAACCGACTATTTTGTTCCCGAATTGGATGGCATGAATGTGGATGAGTTGTGGTTCCAACAAGACGGCGCTACATGCCACACAGCGCACGTCACAATCGATTTATTGAAGGAAACATTCGATGAGCGCATAATTTCGCGGAATGGACCTTTCAATTGGCCACCAAGGTCGTGTGATTTGACACCATTGGATTATTTTCTTTGGGGATATGTGAAGTCGCTCGTCTTCACCAACAAACCAGAAACGTTAGGGGAATTGGAAGCCAACATTCGTGGCGTTATTGCCGACATACGGCCCCATATGCTCGAAAAAGTGGTTGAAAATTGGACCTGTAGAATTGGCTTTATTCGAGCCAGCCGCGGCGGCCACATGCCCGAAATCATATTTAAACATTAATGGCATAAAATTATCCTTCCAATAAAGCCAAATTGATGGACCTTAAAACGATTTTCTTGTGTTTTATTTCAATTCGAAGTTCTATACCCCTCAAAAAAACACCCTATGTCTGATAAGGGCAGATCTAACTTGTCCATCTCCTGGATATGTCTTCAAAACGATTCCACGCCTCCATTCGCGTGCATTTTCGTTAACATCACAAATAACCACGACATCTCTACCTGAATAGGAGTAACCTTTTTATGCCATTTAGTTCTAAGAGTAAGGGTTGGTAAGTATTCCAGTACCCATCGGCGCCAAAACGTTTGTTTTAATTGTTGCAAAATTCGCCACTGAGGGCGTATTAAATACCCACTCAATGCCCCGCCGAGTACACTCACGCTCCATGCCCTTGTCGACTTCTAACCATTCCACCTTACTATCTCCAACGAAATTTGTGCCTCTATCGCTCCTTATACGCACTGTAATACCTCTACGGTTGACTAAATTGCGCAGGCATAAGATTACAGCATCAGTTGACAAATCTCTGGCCACCTCCAGGTGTATCGCTATAACCGTTAGGCAGGTGAACAGTGCGACCCATCCGATGTTGTTGTTGTTTAAATTGTCACCAGGCTCTTCTAACGGAAGTCCGCGGAAACGCGCAATTTCCACAGGGTTGGACTAGAGTGATGTAGGTGTTAGAAGAGTAGGTTCGACTGAACAGGAGAAGAGATGTTTGGTATCATGAGGGGGCATACCACATGCAGGACATGTGTTTGGTATGTTGGGGTTCAGTCTGGATAAGTAAGAGTTTAACCTATAACAATATCCAGAGCGAAGTTGTGCTAGCATGACTCTAGTCTCCCTCGGAACTACACGCTCCTCTTCAGCCAATTCACGTGGCTGAGTACTGATAACGGTATTCACAGGCCGAGATCTGGGAGATCTATCTACCGACTCGGTGTGGAGGTCATTTAGATGTGGTGCCGGATCTCATCGTAGTGCTTACGAAGATGGCTCCTTATGTCTCTGGGGGGCGGGGCTACATCCAATAGATGTCGATTCGGATGACTGGGTTTATGACAGTTCAGAAGGAACTGTCTACTCAAGAGTTCCGCGTGCTCTTGAACATTGAGCAATTTTACTTACTGATGGAGGTTAGACTCATATGACATAAGCAGACATCCCGTAGTAGTTCTGATGGCGGTGTTTTGGCAGACTTGCAATTTTCTCCAATTGGTGTCAGCAAGGTTGGGCGACCATATGGGCGCAGCGTAGTCAATAACCGGTCGGCCAATAGCCTTATATGTAGCAAGCAATGTTTCTTTGTCTTTTCCCCAAGTACTGCCGGCCAGTGACTTGAGGATCTTATTCCGGCTCTGTACCTTTGAGCCTATTGCGGTGGCATGGCCAGCGAAGGTGAGGCCGTTGTCAAACGTCACACCCAAGATTTTCGGGTGGTTGACAGTAGGTAGAGGTACTCCATCTACGTAGACATTTAACTCTTGCCCCATCTGCGCATTCCATGTCGTAAACAGGGACTGTTCGCGCCTAATCTACATAATTACATTATATTAGAATTTCTATGCTTTTCATACTTTATAAAATCTTTACGTAGAAGTGGCAACTCTCGTTGCAGTCTGACACTTGCTTTTTTGCTATTCTTTACACACTACTTCTTTTACAGTCCACTAAACCGCGCGTGTATAAATTTGCGCTATCATATTTATAGTCAAAATAAACAATGTTATTTAGTTAAAAGTGTTCTTTTTATTATTTTAATTGGAACCAGCGTATTAAGTACAATACGCACCGCATTCTACCAGCAAGCATAATCCGCTCCAACATTGCTGGTCCTTCGCACCGAATATCAAAAAAACCGCATATAACAATAACAATCATCATTGCATTCTTGGTACCATCAGTGCAACAACAACAACCGCATATACTACTGTTACAAAGTGGTCTGATTTTCATCATACAATTTTGGAAAACTACCGCACTATACTGCAATTCAACGTGCAGTTCTACAACAACAATTCCATTTCGTATTAGCAGCAAACTACCCAACAAAAAACCAAAACTTCTTAAAATTCATCAAGCATCATGGCATCAGTGAAGGTACGCGATTCTGCATTAAAGGCAATAAAAAGGTATGTACAAATCAGTAAATCTGACTCCACTGCTGTCGATACCGAAGCAATAGCGACATATTTAGAATTGTTGGAAGAGCAGTGGGCGCGTTTTTGCCAAGCTCAAGAAGAGGTAGAGGTTACATGTGGGGAAGCTCCTCCTTCGATGCCGTCTTTATCTCGTCAAGAGAAGCGTAACATCGTCCTGGGCCTCTTCAGTTTAGGGAACAAGAAAAAGTCACAGGGGGCCAGATCTGGGGAATACGGTGGCTGCGGCATCATAAGTGTGTTGTTTTTGGCCAAAAAGTCGCGCACAAGCAACGATGCGTGAGCAGGGGCGTTATCGTGGTGCAAAAGCCAATTTTTGTTCTTCCACAAATCCGGGCGTTTCTGGCGGATTGCTTCGCGCAAATTGCGCATAACTTGCAGGTAATATTCCTTATTGACCGTTCTTCCCTGTGCAAGAACTCATGATGCACCACGCCCCTGCAATAGAAGAAAACTGTCAGCAAAACTTTCACATTCGACCGAACTTGGCGCGCTTTTTTCGGTCTTGGTTCGTGCGGCAGCTTCCATTGAGATGATTGAGCTTTGGTTTCCACGTCATAACCATAAACCCACGATTCGTCACCAGTTATGACCCTCTGGAGCAAATTTGGGTCGTCGCGGACAGAGTTTAACATCTCATTAGCAATGTTCATGCGATGCTGTTTTTGGTCACAATTGAGCAATTTTGGTAAAAAAATAGGTAAAAATCGAAGACGATCCAAAACACGTGCAAGCAAAGCAGCTGTCAACAATTAACTGAACATTAAAAATGGCCGAGCTTGTCGGCATAAGTGAGAGACATGAGTACCAACATAACGCCACAAAAAATTCGAAATTCGAATATACGTAACCAGCGAAAATTCAAAATTCGCGATACTTTTTGAACACACCTCGTATGCGATAGCAATTACAGTGAGGCCTGGGATTTACTGACAGCGAGATACAAAGTCCACTCCAATGGAAGGACCAAGTGGAGACCGATTTGCGATCCCGCGGTGTTTCCAATTGGCGCCAGTTTGCGCAACGAAGAAACGACTGGCGAGCTATGTTGGACGGTCAAAATCGCCCAGGCGGTTAGATGACCATTTAAAGAAGAAGAAGAGATACAAAGTAATGCGCGTTATAGTAGAGAGTCATATCAAAGCCTTAACTTCGATCGAAAAAGCAACCAAAGATTCAGCTAAGTCAATCAAGCTGGTTTTAGATGCTACTTTGCAACACGTCGGGGCTTTACGTGCGCTGAAACGTCCCGTCGAATTTTGGGATGACTGGTTGGTGCATTTGACCGTTTCTAAATTGGCGCATGAAACCCGCAAACAATGGGAGTTGTCGCTCGTCGTAGACGACGTGCCATCATTTAACGCGCTTCGAGAATTTCTTGAAACGCGCGCACGTTCATTAGAAATGGTCCCATTACTTAACGCAACGAATCGTCAACCAACAAAGAATACGTTACACACAATATGCACTAAGCCAGAATCTACATCAGCCAATTACACCAAAATTTCGACTTGTAGCTTTTGTAAGGTTGACCATAAAATATATTCCTGCTCGCAATTTAGTCAACTCGACCCTAAATCCAAACTTTCCGCTATTAAAAAAGAAGGTGCGTGCTTGAATTGTCTCAGTAAGGGGCATGTTTTAGCAAAATGTCATAGCACATCATCGTGCCGCATATGTCAACGCCATCACCACACGCTAATCCACGCTAGCTTTAATGATAAACCCGCCGGGGCCGCAGCCAATACAACTGGTAAACACGCAAGTGTCGCATCTCATTATGCCGATACTGAGCGTGTGATTTTATTGGCAACCGCTGAAGTTCTTCTTCAAGATAACGCTGACCGTTGGCAACCCGCTCGTGCGCTACTCGATAGCGGCTCACACGCTTCTTTCCTCACCGAGTCCTGTGTTCAACGTCTTCGTCTCCCTAGAAAGGCATCATCCGCTTACGTTACAGGCATTGGCTCAACGCAAGGTGGTCAAACCAAAGGAGAATGTAAAATTTCGATATCACCACGTTCACTGGGTACGCATTTCCAGATTAGTACACTCATTTTACTGAAGATTACGAACGATCTACCCGCTACCGATGTGTCCATAACGTCATGGGCTCACCTTCGCGACTTGACTCTAGCCGACCCGCATTTTTCTAAGCCAGGACCAATCGACATTTTAATTGGTATGGACGAGATGGATAAATTTCTATTAAATGGGTTGCGAAAGGGGCAGCTCGGTACCCCAATGGCACAAAATACCGCATTCGGTTGGGTGTTGTTCGGCAACGCATCCAACTCTGATAGACATTCTGATCTCATCCCAGCCTTGTATTGCGACATGCAGCTAACTCAGCTCGTTCGTAAGTTCTGGGAGCTCGAAGAACTCGCTCCTAGAAAGCATTACACGCAAGAAGAAAACTTTTGCGAGAAGCTCTTTAATGAAACAACCCAACGCGCAGACGATGGTCGCTACATTGTTCGTCTACCACTTAAAGAAGGAGTGAAGCTCGGCGAATCTCGAAACGCCGCGGTTCGCGCTCTGCTTCGCATGGAAAAAAGGTTTGCTAACGATACTCAACTAAAACAGGGGTATAGCGATTTCATGAAAGAGCTGGTCGATCTCGGCCACATGGAGTTAGCAGGTTCTCCTACATCCCATACATATTATATGCCTCATCACGCTGTGGTCAAAGACACGAGCGCCACAACCAAGTTCAGAGTTGTCTTTAACGCTTCCATGAAAACATCATCGGGAAACTCGTTGAACGACGCGTTAATGGTGGGACCACAGCTGCAGCAAGATCTATTTTCTATTTTGGTTCGCTTCCGCACTTATCGCTACGCGCTCATAGCAGATGTTGAGAAAATGTATCGGCAGGTTTACGTGGCATCGCAAGATGCCGATTATCAGCGTATAGTCTGGCGTGATAATAGTTCAGAGCCAATACGAGATTACCGCCTTTTGAGAGTGACGTACGGTGTTGCATCTGCTTCACATTTAGCCATCAAATCGTTGCAACGAGCTGCTATGGATGCTACTAACGCAAATGACAGGGTTGCAGAAGTGGTCATAAACGATTTTTATATGGATGATTTGCCCACGGGCTCAAATTCCATCGATGACCTTTCCATGCTGCAAAAAGACGTCTCCAGTGTACTCAGTCAAAGTGGGTTCGAATTACGCAAATGGGCTACAAATTGTTCAACGCTAAGAGAGCGTATACCGCACGCATCTAAACAAATATCACACTTGTTAGCTGACGGCAACGAAATTCGAACTTTGGGTACAATATGGTGTACTACCGATGACTCACTTTCTATAGCTGTTAACTTAGAAGAGCTACCTGCGAAACTTACAAAGCGCGTTTTCTTGTCAGACTCGAGCAAAATATTTGATCCACTTGGTCTAATAGCACCGTGTACAATTCGATCCAAGATTTGGCTGCAAACCATTTGGCGAGCAAAGGTTGACTGGGACGAACCGGTTCCGCCTGACGTATCATCGCAATGGTTCCATCACCGCAACGAACTACAGAAACTAGCATCACTAAAACTAAACCGTTGGCTAGGAACACAATTTATCAACAACTCTGAGTTTCACATTTTCACCGATGCTTCAGAGGTGGCTTACGCAGCCGCACTTTACTGTCGTACGCAATATGCAAGTGGTGACATACAAGTTGTTCTGGTCGCTGCCAAAACCAAGGTCGCGCCACTAAAGACCACTACGTTATATTGGATACGTTATATTGGTTTCAAAAGACTGCAACGAGACTTGGCGGATATGAAGGCAACGGTTACTTGGCCGTAACATTGATCGGTTGATAATCTGCTGGACCCTTCATTAGGGTAGAGCTCAAAGAAACATTGCTAACCATAGCAGCTGCATCGAACACCAACCTTGGCTTATTACCGTTGTTTACATTGTATACCGCAAAATGAGGTAAGTACCATATACGTTCACTTCGTTCCGCAGCTTCAACCGAAGTAAGCTTACTTGCATATCCTTTATCTATATAAATTTCTATCTTTTCTTTGTACCAATTATTGAGTTTAACTCGACAGTTTACGTTCTACGGATTAAAGCCGTTTCAAAGCTGAATCATAACTTTCTGACAATGATATACTATCACTTTTCCATAAAAGACCGGTCTTGTACCTGCCTCCTATAATCTTCGTTGATCTTAGTAAAATTTCTTCGGCTCTAATGTCAGCAGCTGACTTTACGGCAGTCATATTTGTCTCAAATCCTTCCAGTGCAAAGTAATCATCGACCTGCTTCTTCATATCATTCATGTTTTGCTCATCTACGTGTACATGGCAAACTGTAGCGGCATCGACATTATACTCATCCGATGCGAAAAGAACCCACCCTAATTTAGTTTCGTGAGCTGTAAAGCCTTCAATCAAATTCACTATATGCAATGGCCGAGCCAAATTAGTGTGCGGCATGCCAATCAATATTTTTGGCATTGCATTAAAATAACTTTCTAAAATTTTTCTTTATGATTTAGTGTACTTGAAATTTCCAAACTTACCCGTTTTGAAACTTCACTGGTGGTTTGGTCATCGAACCATTTGAGGCGCAGCAACTCTTTCCCACCTTTCAGAACAATCTTATTGGCGCAGCAATTCTTTCCCACCTGTCAGACCAATCTTATTGGCGATTTGCTCTTCCAACAATGTCACCCTAGCACCGTCATCAAAAAAAGCTATAACGCGAATATTACCATTTGGGCCATGTAACTCGACTGGTAAAAATTTCAATAACGTTCTGTTTGTGTTTTTGTTCTCATTCCCTTTCGGGGTGTTCGGCAATATATTATTTCTCTATCTCTATGGCGCGATATACAACAGGTATATAATCATAAACCTCCTAAGAGATTTTTGCGCCAAGCTTCTCTTCCAATTTGTGGTGTGCCGATTTGAATTTTCCCTACAAATTGGTGGGACCTACAGTTTTTTGCCGACTCCGAACGGCATCTACAAAGGAGACAAATTTTTGCTGAGAAGCCTGTCATGGCAGAAATACACTCGGAGAGTTTGCCAAACCACTGCCGAGGGGCGACCCCGTTTTGAAAAACTTTTTTTCAAATCACTTTTGATGTTACCTGTACCAGGGCTCGAACCATGGACCTTCGGTGTGGTAGGCCGGCAACACTACCTTCACACCACGGCGGCCGCCGTTTATTTACGAATTTTTGACAAGTGTTGACAGTAGCAACAGCTGATTCTGCTGCAACGGAGTTGCCAGTATTTGAACGTTGAATGGCATGGTTATGAAGCAATTTATTTATTTTTTTTTGGATTTGAGTTTAATGGCTGGAACTATGTTCTCATATGCCAGGATGTCCCTCTACTTTTCTTGACGTATTTGCAGCCCGCAGGCTGTGGTTGTGTTTTTGTAGTTGATATATGCGCGTTTCCAATTGATTTCTTGGAATTTCTCCTTGTTGGAGTAATTTTTAGCGACAGCTAAAATTTGCCCGACATGAACACCGATTGGAGGGTGTTTTCTTTTGGTTATACGTTCTTTACTTATGTAGATTTCATGGAACAAGATGACATTTGTGTTGAGTAACGTATCACGAAATGATTGAACAAAAAAGACAACAAAAAAAAGTACATAGCGTGGTGGACGGTATATGCACCACGGATAAGCAAAGTGATTTAAAAAGCATTTAAAATTTAACTTTAATTTTTTGTAGAAACTGGGACAGTAAAGTGATTTTATTTATATCAAAGTTATGGAATAATTGGCTTAGGTTTGGAAATCTTTTCGAGCGTTATAATTTAAATTACATTCAAATATCTGATGGCAGAAGTTATCTTGCTGTCCGCAATTGCAGACGTTGGATTGTATAGCATTTATTCTGTGTAAATATTCTGCATCATATGTGTATCCGGTTAGGATTCTATTTATAAGTTTTGTTTGGTAAGCGCTGACTGTGCATTGGTGAAACCATGGTCGTTTGGGTCGGTTTCTAAATATTTTTAAAAAAGTATTTTGTCTGTGGTTGTAGTTTTCTATAAAGCGTGTGTACCATTTATCACTAATTTCATTTCTGATTGAGACATAGCTTCTTTAGAAGATAATTTGATATGGATGCAGTTCTCTAAAGCGAGTGCTTCTTTGGCCAGTTCATCGGTTCTTTCATTTCCTGGAATTCCCTTATGACTTGGTGTCCAAATTATGGTCACGTTATCGAACTCTGAGTCATTTATTAATTTGTGAATCTTGAAAATGTAGTGATTACGGGTTTCGTTTTTCATGAGTAGCTGGCATGCAACTAAACTGTCCGTGAATATGGTAATTTTACTGTATGAAGGGTCTTTTGCCATATGTATGGCATGGTAAATTGCAACGATTTCGCCAAAACTAGACGAGGTTCTAAATTAAGCTTTATGGAAAGCGTACTGTTGTCGGAGTGGTGGTATATACCACATGCTGTAGCACTTTGAGTTACTGAGGCGTCGGTGTAAAAGATTTTGTGACCAGCTCTTGTGTAATCTTCGAGAATAGCTGAATAAGTTGGTCTTATAATTTCCGTAGATAGGTTTACTTTTTTATCTGGTAGCGTATTGGTAATGACAAATAGGTTTAAGGAGACAACTTTTGCTACTATTTCGAGATTGTCAAAGATATGTCTGAATTCTTGAAAAACTTTCTTCAAAGGATTTGGCGAGATCATTTGTTGGACTAATTTCCCTGTTTAATTCATAAGTCAAGTCTGACCTAGGAACTTGATTCTTGATGAAGATGAAGAAGAACATTTTTGTCGTTTTCACTGCTCCACATGTGTTTGTTGGAGTTTTTGTAATCTCCTCTCATGGCTTTTACAAACCTCCAGGCTTCTCTTGAGTTAGGTGTTTCGTTGATTTCGTCTATTTTTGTTTTAAAATTTTGTTTTTTTGCCTGTTTCACCTTTTTTTCTATTCCTTTTTAATTTTTTCTAGATGATCAAAATTTGGGGGTGAAGGGGAGTCCTTGCATTTTTTGAAAGCTATTTTTTTAAAACGATAAAGTTTGGTTAGTTCCTGATTCCACCATGCTCTTGGGGTTCTATTTCCTGTAAGTGTAAAAGTCGCGGCTTCCCTTTCTTCGCCCAACTTCTCATGGATATCCTTAAGATTTGGTTCAAAGCGGATTGTGCTTAGATTCTCCATAAGTTTTTTCTTTGAGCAGAATCTCTTGGTAGTAATTGAAATCATGGAGGACTCAATTTGAATGGGGAAATGGGAGTCATCATTCCGATTCTAATTGGATATACTTTCCAAACAAATGGAATACTGCTGTTGGAAAATGTTAGGTCTAAAACTGAACCATTTAAGGATCCAATATTGTTTTGGAATGTGAAGGAGCCATCACTTAGGTTGGAGAAGTTTGACTCGGATATTATTTTTTCAAGGTAAGAAGTTTGTGCATTTCATTATTGAAGGGGCCTATGTTGACACTATGGGGAAAGTAGACATCACAAATGATTAAGTTTGGCCTGCAGTTTGTTGTCCTAACAAAAAAAATTGGTTTCAAAGGCAACTTTTTGAAAGTTAATTTCTTTTTATAAAAAACCGGCGACTCCACCGTACCCGTCAGCCCTCGTTTTTTCTAAGATATTATACCCGATTATGTTTCTATGAGCGCTTTCATTTGATGTGAAAATTTCGCTAAGGCACATTATGTCTATTTGATTGTGGTTTGCATAAAACTCTACAGAGGTTATATTAGCCTTTAGAAGAAGCAATTTATTATGATATTTTTGGCACGATTCCGTACCGCATGCACGACGTCGCGCACAATTAGATGCATTATGGCCTGCAGAGAGGCAGCAGAAACAAAGCCTATTCTTCTTGACTATTTCCCAACGTTACTCATAATCAGAGCGCTAAAATCCATACACATTTGCGTTTCTCTTCCGATATGGCTAGAACTGTTTTCGAAAATCTACTACTCTTCTGTTCGGTGCTAACAGGTTGGGGTGGTTGATTCATTTCGGTTGCCTTTGCAATGTACATTGACATTTGCTGCAGCCATATACTAAAATCTCGAATCGTCGGAAATTCGGTATTTAAAACAAATGTATGAAGTGCCCATTCCTCTCTTTTATATAATGGTGGCTGACTTACTAATTCTTCAAGCAGTATTGGGTACAGGTGTGTTCCTGCTCCAGCATTTTCCAAAAAGGCGACTAAATTTACTACCAATGAGCTGAGATTAATCATTTCGTAGATTTTTCCACTTGTGATTTGCGGGAAAGCTCTGGTTTTTGTGAGCTGGCTGCGAATTAGAACTTCAGGTCGTCCAATGTGAAACTGCAACGAAGAAAGATCTGCATTTACGCTTAAAGGTTGGATCAAGAGTAATTCCACCTTTGCGTGGGCATCGCCTCGAAGGACTTTTTGTAACCGAAGTAGATTATCTAGGTCGGTGTAGGAAAAGATATTCGTAGTTTCCTTATACGATACAATAAACATGGGCCACTCCGCACAACATCAAAATCGCCGCAATACAAGAGACAAAATTGAAGACAAAATCGGACTTACGAACTTGTGATGGGTATAATGTACATCGAAAAGACCGTCCCAGCGGTCATGGGGGTGGCCTTGCGTTCATTACACATCCCTGTACAATACAATCTATTTTCCCCTGACTTCGACCCCAGGGACTCTACCTTAGAATGCCAAGGCATAGTAGTCCGGTCAGGAGACGTCGGCCTATAAATTATAAACATCTACATTCCCCCTGCCACGTGTTGTCCTAGAGATTATCATCCCGACATTAGTGCGTTGCTAAGGGGCGATAACCGTCTAATCCTAAACGACTTCAACGCGCATCACGATCTCTGGCACTCCAACTTGCCAGCAGAGAGCAGAGGACACACAATTGCAGACCAAATAGATAACTCAACATTCTGTACAGTCAATGGAGATGCCCCCACCAGGGTGGCAGGTAACTGTCACAGTTCGCCAGACATCTCCATAACGAGCGCGGCCCTTATCAACTTTGTCATCTGACGACCGATGCTTACATTAGCTTCAGACCACCTACCCATCTTACTCTCTGTTGAACGACCGACCGACTTCATAACGACTGATAAAATAACATACATCAACTTCACCAGCGGACTGGGACCGCTTTACTGAATATACAGAGCGCTCCTTCGCTGCCTTACCCACTCCGACAGACGTACGCAAAGGTGAAAGAGAGCTTCGCAAGGTCATTGATTCAGCCTCGGGCCGCTTTATTCCTGCTGGTAAAATACCAGAAATTCGTCCGAATTTCCGTGCAGAAGTTGCGACAATGGCAAGAGAACGTGACCAAGTGAGACTCATCAATCCCCCAGATTCCAGAATCAAAGATCTCAATGCGGAAATTCGTAGAACAGTCAACTAATACAAACTGACCAAGTGGGAACAACACCTTGAGGCATGGAACCTCTCCGGGGGAGTCGGGAAATTATGGTCCACTGTCAAGGCCCTATCCAATCCGACCAAATACAATGACAAGGTCGCCATTACATTCGTCGACAGCGTCAAATCGGACGCCAGGAAATGCGCGAGCTTCTTTTGCCGGCTGTTTATAATGCATCCACCTGCCGATAGCATTAAGAGAATAGACATCCGACGTGCGCACAAACACAAACACTCCACTGCGCCCATTGTCGTGTCAGTCCCGGAATTCAAGGAAGCCATAATGAAGGCCAAACCCTCAAAATCCATCGGACCCGCCTGAATCGCCATGAAGATGATTAAACACCTAGGCCACGAGGGCCAGAGTTATTTAGCAGGTCTTTTCAACCTCTATCTAACTACTTTCGTCATACCTGAGATATGGAAACAAGCGATTGTCGTTCCCCTACTAAAACCAGGGACGCCGGTTGTGAAGATAATAGAGACCATTCTGCTCCCATACTTTACTGCAAATCTGCAATTGGCCAATCACCAGCATGGTTTCCGCAAAATCTCACAGCACTACATCCGCTTTGAATGCCATTACAATGCAAATAAATCATGGTTTGAATCAACACCCACCAAACCATAGGACGGTTATCGTGGCACTTGACCTATCTAAAGCATTTGATACGGTCAACCATACCACACTCCTCCGAGATCTGGAAGAGACACCGCTCCCTGTCGGCCTTAAAAGGTGGACCGCTAATTACCTCAATGGTCGACAGGCATCAGTCAAATTCAGGAACAAGAAATCTAGGCCACGAAGAATAAAACAAGAGGTGCCGCAAGGTGGTGTTCTCTCTCCCCTTTTGTTTAATTTCTATATTTCGAGACTTTCCCACACATCATCTCTTTGTTGACTTTAAAGCCGCTTTCGATAGCACGAAAAGGAGCTGCCTATATGCCGCTATGTCTGAATTTGATTTCCCCGCAAAACTTATACGGCTGTGCAAAATGACTTTCAGACAGAGTGACCCCCTAGCGTGTGATTTCTTTAATTTGATGCTGAAGATAATAATACAAGCCGCAGAACTTAACTGCGTTGGAGCAATGGGAAAAAGAGGTTTGGTGGTACATGTTCTCATCAAGCGCATTTGAGAGAAAGTTTCTCTGAAAGATTTGTGGACATCTACGCGTTGGCCACGGCGACTACCAAAGAAGATTTAATGATCAGCTCGACATAGTTAAAACCCAGCGGCTTCACTGGCTAGGCTACGTTGGGTGAATGTGCCGGTGGAAGCAGAGGACGAGGGAGACGATGGAAGTACAAAGTGGAGACCCATTTGCGATCCTGCGGTGTAACCAATTGGCGCCAGTTGGCGCAACGAAGAAACTACTGGCGAGTTTTGTTGGACGGTCAAAATCGTCCAGGCTGTTAGATGACCATTTAAATAAGAAGACATGTTTTATCCCTGGAAAGGCAGTTGAGTTTTGGCTGAGAAGGATTTTCATTACATTGTTTTTTGGAAAAACTGTTTTCGAACATTTCTATGTTGCTTGTCCCGGTACTTGAACCTGGGACCGTCGCTGTGGTTGGACAAATTGGTGAAAACCGCATCATCGTAACAACCAATTTTCCAAAAAAGACCCGCCTCCCCTGAAGGTAACGATGTATCTCCGTAAGCACGATGACGAGCTCCGGCATGCCATAACATCGCCGTCTGATCCAAAGGTGAAATAGCAGGCCCTTAGAAACATCCACACACAGTCAGTAAACTTCTTTGTCAGCTCCAGTACCACCTGTTGCTTAAGGGGAACGCTAACTCCCGCGGCAGACGAGATACAACCTGTTCCAATCTCTATCTGTATAAAGCAATAGTATCCATACTGCACTCAGACATGCCGAAAGTTTTTCCGACTGTCCATATGCCTACACGCTGGACGGACCAGACTCTTCTAAGACAAAATTAACTCTGGTACTATTATGAATGAGGGAGGGTGGTTGTGAAACATGTCATTGCCAACCACCGAAAATGGTTATGTGGTGTTACTTGGATATATTGCCCAAAACTAGTTATTCGGTTGGGTCCGTTCTGTGCCAGGTCTCCTTTATGGCCTAGCGAAATCTTACTGGAGATTAGTTTTAAGACATTGTTACTCAAATATCTACCACTAATTATTCGTTACTACTGTTCGAATTTTTGTTCTCTGTTATTTTAGCAAAGTTTTTCGCTAATCAAAGACAAATATTTATGAATTATTTGTTTTTGCTATTATAAAATATTAAATTTTATTTTGTAACCTCACTCTGTCCTGACCCGCATTATAAAATAATTTTATAAATTGCTGTGCCTCGAATTAATATTAATACAACTACAAAGATTAGATCTGTTCTGTGAGATTAGCTCATTCTGTAGACTAATCTACATACATAAAAATGAATGCATATTTACCTTGGACATTACATCACACCTGAACGGATGGACCGATTTCTCTAATTTTTTTTTTATTGTATTTGCTTTTGCAAGGAGAAGGTTCTTTTATAGAAAAAAAAATTAAATAACTCTGTGGAGTCCTGAGATATTGACCAAAATGTGGACCAGGGGTGACCCGGAATGTATCAAATGAAAGGTGTTGATGAAAGTTTTCACAAGGAGCGATTTTCATGTTCATCGCTGAACCCCTTTCCAAGATATTGACCATTAGGTGGACCAAGGCTGACCCAACAAGGGTGGGTTATAGGGTATATATAGATTTGAAAAAGTTGGCTGTTCCACACAAAAATGCTGTGAATATTTTCAATATCTATATCTATCCATTATATACAAATAAGTCGCGTTTTCCTCCCTGACGCTATAACTCCAGAACGGCTGGACCGAATTAAATGAAATTTTGCACGTAGTTTTCGATTGAGCCCGACATGGTTTGTGGCCAAAAAAAGTATAAGAATCCGGGAAGGTTTTGGATATATTCCACAAAATGTGGACCAGGATAACCCTATAACGGGTTCGTACGATATGGGTATCAAATGAAAGGTGTTGACGAGTTCTTGAACATGGTGTAGTTATTGGTCCCATATAAGACCCCGTATTCGAGGTATTTCCCGAAATATGAACCAGGTGTGACCCCAGACGGGTTTTCTACAAAATGGGTATCAAATAAAAGGTGTTGGTGAGTATTTAAAAAAGAGGTGATTTTCAAGACCCTATGCGACCTGTTTTCCGAGATATCGACCAAAATGTGGACCAGGGGTGACCCTAGAAGGTGTTTATACGATATGGGTATCGAATAAAAGATGTTGATGAGTGTTTAAAAAAGAGGTGATTTTCAGGACCCTATTACGAGATATCGCCAAAAATGTGAACCAGGGGTGACCCTGGTATAATATAAAAATAAGTCGCGTTTTCCTTCCTGACGCTATATCTCAAGAAGGCACGAACCGATTTCAATGATTTTGCATTCGTTGGAAAAGTCTCGGGCGCCGTGAGGTTTATAGCAAACAAAATTTCAAAAGAAAAGCAGGAAAATAGGGGAAATCATTTTTACATACAGCGCCATTAATTTTATGTGACATTTTTTATTATACGCACGTTCTTTCAAACGCAAAATTAAAACCGGTATTGTGTTCACTGTGAAATTGAGGTTGAAGTTATTCGTTTCCTAACAGATCAATTGGAAACCATCAAAACAATCACGCGTATTGTGCAAGTTAACACAGCAGTAGAGGTATAGCAGCATTAGGTGTAAATATTGTATGTGTGTTATCCCAAAAACAAACAGACAAACCTACATAATTACTCATCAGCGGTTGTTGTAAGCAGGCATTGCGTTTTATTGGCATACAAATTTACATGTATGTACGTTTGTACGGTGGTGGCTGACCGCCCGCACTAATCAGTCAAGTGCTGCTGTTAGAATCCAACACTTTGCTTAAATACTTTTTCTCCACGCCGAAGCTTCGAGTTAGCCGAAGTAAAATCGTGCGCTCGATGTACCTGAAAGGTTCGTCGCTAAAAAAGTACTTAAGCACGCATAATTTTAAGGTCAGACACGTGAATAATCTATAATATAAAAATAAGTCGGGGTTTCCTTCCTGACGCTATAACTCCAGAACGCACGAACCGATTTCCACGGTTTTGCCATCGTTGGAAAGGTCTCGGGCGCCGTGAGGTTTATAGCAAACAAAATTCATGGAAAATTTTAAAAGAAAAACAGGGGAAATCATTTTTCGCATACAGCGCCATCTCTGATACATAGCATGAACTACAAACCAATATGGTTTTGCATGGTGGTGGAGCAGATGCCGCCATTATTTTAGGTAGATGGCGCTGGTGCGTGATACATTAATGTTATGTAACAATTAATGTTAATGTAACAATTGTTTGACAGCTATTCATTGTACTCTGCTCAGTTAATTTTATGAGAAATTTTTTATTATGCTCACGTTCTTTCAAACGCAAAATTAAAACCGCTAGTGTGTTCACTGTGAAATTGAGGTTGAAGTTATTCGTTTCGTAACAGATCAATTGGAAACCATCAAAACAATCACGCGTATTGTACAAATTTTTAGTCATTTTCAACAGCAGGCATTTGTCCTTAAGGTGGTAAGTTGAATTGTGTAAATTATGTGGATCGTGCATTTGAGGTTAAATTCACCAGTCTGTCCATAGTCCAAAATGCCTAGAGGACGACGTGCGAACATAAAAATTAATTGCTGTTCGTTAGTTTCGCTAAAACTTGAGAACGGCTGAACCGATTTGGCTAATTTTGGTCTTGAATTATTCGTGGAAGTCCAGAGAAGGTGAATAAATATGAAAGTTGGGGTAGGGATAGGGATAGGGATAGGGAAAGAGATAGGGATAGGAATAGGGATAGAGATGGGGATAGCCAATATTTAAAGATCCATCAGGGAAATTTTAGGCACTACAAAGTCTGCCGGGTCCTCTAGTATATATATAAAAATGAATGCATATTTACTTTGGACATTACATCACGCCTGAACGGATGGACCGATTTCACAAATTTTTTTTTTATTTTATAAAAGAAAAAAATAAATAACTGTGTGGAGTCCTGAGATATTGACCAAAATGTGGGGTGAGTGTACGATATGGGTATCAAATGAAAGGTGTTGATGAAAGTTTTCACAAGGAGCGATTTTCATGTTCATCTCTGAACCCCTTTCCAAGATATTGACCATTAGGTGGACCAAGGCTGACCCAACAATATGTTCATATAATATATCTATCAAATCAAAGGTTTTGATGAGTGTGTCCGCTAAGGGTGGATTATAGCGTATATATAAATTTGAAAAAGTTGGCTGTTCCACACAAAAATGCTGTGAATAATTTCAATATTTCAATATCTATATGCTCGTATATAAAAATGAATGCATATTTACCTTGGACATTACATCACGCCTGAACGGATGGACCGATTTACAAATGTTTTTTTTATTGTATTTGATTTTGCAAGGAGAAGGTTCTTTTATAAAAGAAAAAATTAAATAACTGTGTGGAGTCTTGAGATATTGACCAAAATGTGGACCAGGAGTGACCCGGAATGTGTTTATACGATATGGGTATCAAATGAAAGGTGTTGATGAAAGTTTTCACAAGGAGGGATTTTCATGTTCATCTCTGAACCCCTTTCCAAGATATTGACCATTAGGTGGACCAAAGCTGACCCAACAATATGTTTATACAATATATGTACCTATCAAATCAAAGGTTTTGATGAGTGTGTCCGCTAAGCGTGAATTATAGGGTATATATAGGTTTGAAAAAGTTGGCTGTTCCACACAAAAATGCTGTGAATATTTTCAATATTATGAATAAAAATGAATGCGTGTCTTTTATAGGCGTCCAAAGTAATCAACCGATCTCGATGAAATTTTCACAGTATATTTTCGGGTTCTAACCAGCACAATCAGTTGAGGTGGAATAAAAAAATTAAGAATAATCTACGATTTAATGGGATCTGCCGTGGAGACCGGTTTAATGCTTTAGTGAACATCCAAGAAAGACGACAATTTCAAACATTCATTATTGATATCTTAATAAATGGTAAAAAAATTATGACCAAATCAAAACTAAAGAAATTCACCACACTCACCAACGTTAAAATAACCAAATTTATATATTGAAAATACACAATGACTGGGTATGAAGTTCGAGCGAATTGTGCTACGCAATAAGCTAAGATACATATAAATTAAATAAGTCATACAAGCCGTACATATGTGGATATTGTAGTTATAGGCATAATGATAGGGATAGGAATGCAGATTAATTTTTGGCAGGACAACGTCTGCCGGGTCCGCTAGTAACTTATAACAAATAAATAAAATATTTAAAAAAAAACTTATTTTCCTGAAAATTATTATTCTTGGCCTTGAGCTCGGTTATAGTAATGGATACAGGCCGTAAAAGCAGCAACTCAATTTAATTGTTGGTACACAAAAATAAAAACAAAACCAAGAGCACGTCGATAAATGTGTGCAATAAAGGCACACAAAAACAAAAAAATCCGTCGTGATCAACTGCTGACTGCCAGATGGCGGGGGTTTGCTCATAGATATAGTAAAGTGAATAGAAATATGAGTTTAGCTGACAAAAAAACCGCGTCCTGTTAGCTTAATTGTTAGCAGACCGTGCGCAAATTTCTCTGATAAAGAAGTTTAGCAGCTTCCGAAATGGATCTATAAGAAAAGCTATAGAGGTTGTCTCTAAAATGCACATTTTCTATTCAATTAAAAACTTTTAATAATTAATTAAAAAATAATTATTAAAGAAATAAAAACAAAAATAATTTTTATAAAAAAGAAAAATTAATGTTGTTTATGTGGTAACGAAGTGAAACCTTCTAGGTCATGTCACCTAGAATGGGTAATGGGAGGTGAGAGGCATCATATCCGTAGATCAATTTTCATAAAAATTATTATTCTTGGCCTTAAGCTCGTTTATAGTCATGGATGCTTTAAAATTGTATAGGCCGTAAAAGCAACAATTCAATTGAATAAATATCGGAGTTTGGATTAAAGTTTGGAGATTGAAGTTTTCTGAAAAGTTTATTTGTTTGCTGGCTCCAGATCAATGCGAATATTAATAAAAGCACTAAGTTTTCCTTTGTTTTTTCCAATATATTTCGGTTACTCCATAACCGTGGTGTGAAGGTAGTGTTGCCGGCCTACCACACCGAAGGTCCATGGTTCGAGCCCTGGTACAGGTAACATCAAAAGTGATTTGAAAAAAGTTTTTCAAAACGGGGTCGCCTCTCGGCAGTGGTTTGGCAAACTCTCCGAGTGTATTTCTGCCATGACAGGCTTCTCAGCAAAAATTCGTCTCCTTTGTAGATGCCGTTCGGAGTCGGCAAAAAACTGTAGGTCCCACCAATTTGTAGGGAAAATTCAAATCGGCACACCACAAATTGGAAGAGAAGCAAAAATCTCTTAGGAGGTTTATGATGATATACCTGTTGTATATCGCGCCATAGAGATAGATAGAAACTGACCTCGAGCCTGCAAAAAATCAATAAGTACAATAAAAAAGGTCACTAAAAAACGTTCAGCTTTCTGAAAAAGAAAATATTGTACTTTAATTAATAAAAAAACAACTAAATATTTTGCTTACGACCGCGCTTCAAAAAAATATCCTTAGGCGGTCATAGGCCGGCTTTGCGTTAACGCGAAGTGAAAAAAATCTTTTCACTTAAGTGAAATGTTTTCCTTTCTTTACTTCATTGAGCTCTAAATGCGATTCTAATATGTGCGGTAAGAACAGTTTTCTGAAGAACATTTTGAATTGCGTTGACACAAGTTTTTCTTGCTAAATGATACTTATTATGGAATTGTAAGAATAAAAGTAATTTTCATAAATTGAAACCCTTAAATTTGTAAAAAATTGGATTGTTGAATTTTTTTAAATTTTGACGTTAACTCCAAATTTATATTGGCTTGAACTTTTTTCATATCATTTCAAATCGAAAATTTCAATTAAAACGAGAATCGAAAATCGTGGTGAATTGACGCACTTACTTTTTGCTTCACGACAACTCAAGACCAGAGTTGAGCTTCAGAAGTAACATGTAGCAGTGATGTTAGGAATGCCATTTGTTAAACATTCGCGAATACGAATATCCCCTAAAGACATTCGCGAATGCTTTTTCAAATTTGTCAAAAATTGTGTATTTCTATCAAGTCTCGTTCGTGCGAAGTGCGTTCCGTTTTCTAACAGAGAAGTATTTTTGTTAAACGTCTTAGATTATTTTTTTGGTTGATTACATATATTTACAATTTGCAATTTGGCGAATGTTGTCCAGGAAGGGAACTCCCAGACAGCGCCATCTTTCGTTGGCTTGTCGATATGTATATATTAGTTTAGCAGTAGCGTGCATGTGACAAAGGGTATACCCCAGCGTTCTCTGTCAGGAAGAACCTGCTTGGTAGTGCCCTGCCTAGGAAGCTCATCTGCCCTACAGTTACTCTCAATGTCCCTGTGACCCGGGACCAACGTGAGGTTCACCCAATTCTGCTTGGCCATCTCTTGAAGAGATCGGCGACAGTTTAGCGTTAGTTCAGAATTGAATGAGTGAGAGCCAAGTGATTTAATGGCAGCTTGGATATCTCTGAAAATGAAGATTTCCTTGCCGAGCCTGGAAGACACTACTATGATCAGGTAGACTGAAGGAGAGTTCTAGGTTTCAATCCCTTGAAAATACCACACCCCGACCCTTCCTTTTAATTTAGAGCCGTGTGTGTATATGAATATGCTACGTTCTGCGCCGTAACTCCAATCCGACTCGACCCAATCGTCCCTACTGGGGATATTTACCGTGAAGTCACACTCCGAAACTGTAGTAGTCGCACAGCGATCCATTCTTCCGGGAAGAAAACTGAAATTGTTTAGTATGCTAGAATATTATTTGGTCCGTGTGCTTCAGCTGGATGATTCCCGTAGGCGCAGGGCTGATGTCGCCGCTGCTCGGTACCCTTCTCTATCTAGGAGAAGAAGGTCTAGAATGACCTGGAGAACTTCGCTTGGCGTAGTTCTTAAAGCTCCTCCTAAACTAATCATGATAGACCTGTGAACTTTCCCTTACAGATTCAGGTTTGAAGCCTTGCTTAAGGCAGGCCACCATGAGATGATACCATATAGCAGTATGGGTTTTATAATCGTGGTATAGATCCATTTGCATATCTTGGGGCTAAGACTCCATTCCCTCCCTATGGCTTTTTTGCACGTGTATAATGCAATATACGCTTTCTTTTCACGCTGAGTGACGTTTTCCCTCCAGTTCAGCCTTTTGTTCAGAACCACATCTAGAAACTTGGCCTTATCGGCCAGATTAAGGCGCACGCCATTTATCTCTAGTAGGTTCAACGGTGGTATTTTATACCGTATAGTGTATGAGACAAGTTCTACTTTCTCGGAGTTGACGCTAAGTCCGCAGCGAGAGGACCATAACGAGATTTCTCGCAAAGCTACCTGCATCAGATCACACACGGTTTTTCGGAATTTTCCTCATTATTATAGTTCAATATACAAGGTGGCGCAAAAGTAATCCTCCTATCAGAAAATGCTATAAATTTTGCGATTGGCCCCTAAAGTCAGTTCTGTTTTGACATTTGTGTAGTAAACACATGCGAAATACACGTTAATAAACAATGTTACGCTACACTGCTCCAGAACGCGGAATATTGCTGACTATTTATTTGACCAATAATCGGGCGGGGCCAAACGGTTACTGTGAATGGTGAGCGCTACAGAGCAATGATCAACGAGTTCTTTTTGCCGCAACTTGATGAATTGGGATTGGAAAACATGTGGTTCCAACAAGACGGTGCAACAGCACACACTGCACGGGCCACAACCGATATGCTGAACATCGGAAGCTTACTTTTGCGCCACCTTGTATATAATTTTGTCACTCGAAATTGTTTTAGGTATGCATAGCCAACAATGACAATCGAAAAGCACTTGTATTTCACCATAAAATTTTTTAAAAACTGCCAAAAAAAAGAGTCAAAAGGTTCAAAATATGTTTAATTTATAATTTTTTTTCTATGAATATTGTTTGGTTGATGTTGCAAGTCCCCTGACTAGGCATAGAGAAGGAAATGGGATCACCGAAGGAGAACGAAGCTGTCATGGCCCAACTGGGATGATTGTGGGGCCGGACTTTTTTTTCAAAGCAGACAAACCATCTCTGGAGACCCAGCTTTCGCTTATACATTTACGAGGTGTGTTCAAAAAGTATCGCGAATTTTGTGTTTTTTCAAAAATTATTTATTTATTAATGAATATCTATTTTGTCCCCTTCAAAACAATCCGCATGAGATATTATACACTTGTGCCAACGGTTTTTCCAATCTTCGAAGCACTTCAAAAAATCATTTTTTTGTATCTTGTTCAGCTCCTCCTTCGATGCCGTCTTTATCTCGTCAAGAGAAGCGTAACGTCGTCCTTTCATGGGCCTCTTCAGTTTATGGGAGAAGAAAAAGTCACAGGGGGCCAGATCTGGGGAATACGGTGGCTGCGGCATCATTAGTGTGTTGTTTTTGGCCAAAACGTCGCGCACAAGCAACGATGCGTGAGCAGGGGCGTAATCGTGGTGCAAAAGCCAATTTTTGTTCTTCCACAAATCCGGGCGTTTCTGGCGGATTGCTTCGCGCAAATTGCGCATAACTTGCAGGTAATATTCCTTATTGACCGTTCTTCCCTGTGGCAAGAACTCATGATGCACCACACCCCTGCAATCGAAGAAAACTGTCAGCAAAACTTTCACATTCGACCGAACTTGGCGCGCTTTTTTCGGTCTTGGTTCGTGCGGCAGCTTCCATTGAGATGATTGAGCTTTGGTTTCCACGTCATAACCATAAACCCACGATTCGTCACCAGTTATGACCTTCTGGAGCAAATTTGGGTCGTCGCGGACAGAGTTTAACATCTCATTAGCAATGTTCATGCGATGCTGTTTTTGGTCACAATTGAGCAATTTTGGTACGAATTTCGCGTAAAAATCGAAGACGATCCAAAACACGTGCAAGCAAAGCAGCTGTCAACAGTTAACTGAACATTCAAAATGGCCGAGCTTGTCGGCATAAGTGAGAGACATGAGTACCAACATAACGCCACAAAAAATTCGAAATTCGAATATACGTAACCAGCGAAAATTCAAAATTCGCGATACTTTTTGAACACACCTCGTATGTATAAATAAGTATTCTCTTCTATTGCTACTAGGAGAAGAAAGAAAAATGCACCCCTTAATTTCTTGAACTCCAAGACTACATACGAAGCACCTCAGATTTTTGGGGGCAAGTTGGCTCTTATTTTGGAGGAAAGGAAAATTTTAATTTCTTGTCTACTCAGGATAGCACAGCTCGTAAATTAGCCAATACAATGTAATATAAGAAAACTGACGACATTTTCAACGGGCATGGTAGGAATTCCATCCCACTGTCTCCATGCCCTTGAGTTTATAAATTTCAGAAGCCCCCGGGCCCTGACCCTGAGTTTCGAGAGGCTTCCGAATACGGCTTTTCCAAAAATAGGGATTCTGCTAGAACCTTAGAGGAACATCTAAGGAAAGTGGCGGAAAACTTACGCTAACCGACACTTTATTTAAACGGCCGGTTAGCGTAAACCGGACATTGAGAAAACGGCCCTAGGTGTTGTATTCTAATACTGGGAAGTTTGGGAAGGAAACATACCTCCAGGCGCAGTTCAAGACTGCAATCGCTTCCACCACCTATTTCTACATTTTTTAATCCAGTATTGAGAGATAATTCTTCCGATCGAATAAGTAGTGGATTTAGAAATATATAAATAAACTAATACACAAATATACGTGTAAGTAGAGCTCGTTTAAAGTTATAAGATAATGCAAATATAAGCCTTAGCGATGGTAACATTAACTTCGCAATCCCTTTCACATTCTACTTTAAATTGAGCAAGAAGTAGAACATTAATTTACTAACTAGCTATATTTCAAATATTTTTATATGGGCGATAGGATAATTTCGAGCTCAATAAAAAAGTTAGTTGTCGCTTACGATAAAAAAGAAACCCAGTTTTTGGTACAATTATACAGATTTCAGGTATAATATTTTACCAGGTGATGCGCTGAGTCATGTAGAAGAGACATGAGAATTTCTACGAAAAAGCAGAAGACAAACATCTTAACAGAAATTAATTGATTTCCTCTCCTGATCGAATAAATGAGGAATGTATTTTTAGAATTGAGCTGATAAAAAAAGCAAATGCCTAAAAGTGGCTAGGGGCCGGCGTGGTATAGTGGTAGTATGCTGGCCTACTAATATCAAAAATAACAACTAGACACGTAATTTGAATATTCTTAGCTACTGCCAAAATCAAATCCGAATGAAACTTGAAACGCAATACGAAAACGCTGCGAACATCCCATTATTAAATAGAAATTCTTATGGTAATTGTTGTTGGAGCAGGGCTCGAATTTTTATGTTTGTTTGTTGATTGGTATTACAACAATATGCACAGCGATGGTGAACTCTTTAATTACATTGAACACAATCAAACTCAAAACGAAATTTCTCCAGCCATTTCATTATTATACTGTGACGAATCCGATGATTCCTTGATTATCAATCCTGGGTTCGATCAATATAGAGTCAAATAAACACACTCCCAGATAATGTAACTAATAGCTAGTTTTATTTACTGTTCTGTGCCAGGTCTCCTTTATGGCCTAGCGAAATCTTACTGGAGATTAGTTTTAAGACATTGTTACTCCAATATCTACCACTAATTATTCGTTACTACTGTTCGAATTTTTGTTCTCTGTTATTTTAGCAAAGTTTTTCGCTAATCAAAGACAAATATTAATGAATTATTTGTTTTTGCTATTATAAAATATTTAATTTTATTTTGTAACCTCACTGTCCTGACCCGCATTATAAAATAATTTTATAAATTGCTGTGCCTCGAATTAATATTAATACAACTACAAAGATTAGATCTGTTCTGTAAGATTAGTTCATTCTGTAGACTAATCTATATATATAAAAATGAATGCATATTTACCTTGGACATTACATCACGCCTGAACGGATGGACCGATTTCACTAATTTTTTTTATTGTATTTGATTTTGCAAGGAGAAGGTTCTTTTATAAAAGAAAAAATTAAATAACTCTGTGGAGTCTTGAGAAATTGACCAAAATGTGGACCAGGGGTGACCCGGAATGTGTTTATACGATATGGGTATCAAATGAAAGGTGTTGATGAAAGTTTTCACAAGGAGCGATTTTCATGTTCATCGCTGAACCCCTTTCCAAGATATTGACCATTAGGTGGACCAAGGCTGACCCAACAAGGGTAAGTTATAGGGTATATATAGATTTGAAAAAGTTGGCTGTTCCACACAAAAATGCTGTGAATATTTTCAATATCTATATCTATCCATTATATAAAAATAAGTCGCGTTTTCCTCCCTGACGCTATAACTCCAGAACGGCTGGACCGAATTAAATGAAATTTTGCACGTAGTTTTCGATTGAGCCCGACATGGTTTATGGCCAAAAAAAGTATAAGAATCCGGGAAGGTTTTGGAGATATTCCACAAAATGTGGACCAGGATAACCCTATAACGGGTTCGTACGATATGGGTATCAAATGAAAGGTGTTGACGAGTTCTTGAACATGGTGTAGTTATTGGTCCCATATAAGACCCCGTATTCGAGGTATTTCCCGAAATATGAACCAGGTGTGACTCCAGACGGGTTTTCTACAAAATGGGTATCAAATAAAAGGTGTTGGTGAGTATTTAAAAAAGAGGTGATTTTCAAGACCCTATGCGACCTGTTTTCCGAGATATCGACCAAAATGTGGACCAGGGGTGACCCTAGAAGGTGTTTATACGATATGGGTATCGAATAAAAGGTGTTGATGAGTGTTTAAAAAAGAGGTGATTTTCAGGACCCTATTACGAGATATCGCCAAAAATGTGAACCAGGGGTGACCCTGGTATAATATAAAAATAAGTCGCGTTTTCCTTCCTGACGCTATATCTCAAGAAGGCACGAACCGATTTCAATGATTTTGCATTCGTTGGAAAAGTCTCGGGCGCCGTGAGGTTTATAGCAAACAAAATTTCAAAAGAAAAGCAGGAAAATAGGGGAAATCATTTTTACATACAGCGCCATTAATTTTATGTGACATTTTTTATTATACGCACGTTCTTTCAAACGCAAAATTAAAACCGGTATTGTGTTCACTGTGAAATTGAGGTTGAAGTTATTCGTTTCCTAACAGATCAATTGGAAACCATCAAAACAATCACGCGTATTGTGCAAGTTAACACAGCAGTAGAGGTATAGCAGCATTAGGTGTAAATATTGTATGTGTGTTATCCCAATAACAAACCTACATAAATACTCATCAGCGGTTGTTGTAAGCAGGCATTGCGTTTTATTGGCATACAAATTTACATGTATGTACGTTTGTACGGTGGTGGCCGACCGCCCGGACTAATCAGTCAACTGCTGCTGTTAGAATCCAACACTTTGCTTAAATACTTTTTCTCCACGCCGAAGCTTCGAGTTAGCCGAAGTAAAATCGTGCGCTCGATGTACCTGAAAGGTTCGTCGCTAAAAAAGTACTTAAGCACGCATAATTTTAAGGTCAGACACGTGAATAATCTATAATATAAAAATAAGTCGGGGTTTCCTTCCTGACGCTATAACTCCAGAACGCACGAACCGATTTCCACGGTTTTGCAGTTTCTGATAAAGAGGTTTAGCAGCTTACGAAATGGATCTATAAGAAAAGCTATAGAGGTTGTCTCTAAAATGCACATTTTCTATTCAATTAAAAACTTTTAATAATTAATTAAAAATTAATTATTAAAGAAATAAAAACAAAAATAATTTTTATAAAAAAGAAAAATTAATATTGTTGTTGTGGTAACGAAGTGAAACCTTCTAGGTCATGTCACCTAGAATAGGTAAGGGGAGGTGAGAGGCATTATATCCATAGATCAATTTTCATATAAATTATTATTCTTGGCCTTAAGCTCGTTTATAGTCATGGATGCTTTAAAATTGTATAGGCCGTAAAAGCAACAATTCAATTGAATAAATATCGGAGTTTGAATTAAAGTTTGGAGATTAAAGTTTTCTGAAAAGTCTATTTGTTTGCTGGCTCCAGATCAATGCGAATATTAATAAAAGCACTAAGTTTTCTTTGTTTTTTCCAATGTATTTCGGTTACTCCATAGCCGTTTCCAGGGTAACTGCATATGTATCAAAGGGGGAATTAAACAATACAATTACGATATATATTGGAACAAACAAAGAAAGCGTTGTTTTAATTAACACTAGAAACTGACCTCGACCCTGCAAAAAAGTCAATAAGTACAATAAAAAAGGTCAATAAAAAACTTTCAGCTTTCTGAAAAAGAAAATATTGTACTTTAATTAATAAAAAAACAACTAAATATTTGGCTTACGACCGCGCTTCAAAAAAATATCCTTAGGCGGTCATAGGCCGGCTTTGCATTAACGCGAAGTGAAAAAATTCTTTTCACTTAAGTGAAATGTTTTCCTTTCTTTACTTCATTGAGCTCTAAATGCGATTCTAATATGTGCGGTAAGAACAGTTTTCTGAAGAACATTTTGAATTGCGTTGACACAAGTTTTTCTTGCTAAATGATACTTATTATGGAATTGTAAGAATAAAAGTAATTTTTATAAATTGAAACCCTTAAATTTGTAAAAAATTGGATTGTTGAATTTTTTTAAATTTTGACGTTAACTCCAAATTTATATTGGCTTGAACTTTTTTCACATCATTGAGTGTGTTTGCGAACTTTATTTAACTAACTTCTTGTTTTGCCGGCTCAAGGTCAATTTGATTGAAAAAATAAAACACAGGTGTTTTTTTTTTTCCTTAAACCAATATACATTCAAATCGAAAATTTCAATTAAAACGAGAATCGTGGTGAATTGACGCACTTGCTTTTTACTTCACGACAACTCAAGACCAGAGTTGAGCTTCAGAAGTAACATGTAGCAGTGATGTTAGGAATGCCATTTGTTGAACATTCGCGAATACGAATATCCCCTAAAGACATTCGCGAATGCTTTTTCAAATTTGTCAAAAATTGTGTATTTCTATCAAGTCTCGTTCGGATCGAAGTGCGTTCCGTTGTCTAACAGAGAAGTATTTTTGTTAAACGTCTTAGATTATTTTTTTGTTTGATTACTTATATTTACAATTTGCAATTTGGCGAATGTTGTCCAGGAAGGGAACTCCCAGACAGCGCCATCTCTCGTTGGCTTGTCGATATGTACGAGGTGTGTTCAAAACGTATCGCGAATTTTGAATTTTCGCTGGTTACGTATATTCGAATTTCGAATTTTTTGTGGCGTTATGTTGGTACTCATGTCTCTCACTTATGCCGATAAGCTCTGCCATTTTGAATGTTCAGTTAATTGTTGACAGCTGCTTTGCTTGCACGTGTTTTGGATCGTCTTCGATTTTTACCTATTCAAACATCAAAGAACCTGTATCAAATTTTGTGTGAAAAACGAAATTAAGTGCGCGGATGCATTCCGAATGTTGACTGTGGCATACGGAGAAGCTACCTTGGACCGAAGCAACGTTTATCAGTGGTACAAAATGTTCTCAGAAGGCCGAGAAGATGTGCAAAGAAGAACAAAAATTGGCTTTTGCACCACGATAACGAACCTGCTCACGAATCGTTGCTTGTGCGCGACTTTTTGGCCAAAAACAACACACTAATGATGCCGCAGCCACCGTATTCCCCAGATCTGGCCCCCTGTGACTTTTTCTTGTTCCCTAAACTGAAGAGGCCCATGAAAGGACGACGTTACGCTTCTCTTGACGAGATAAAGACGGCATCGAAAGAGGAGCTGAACAAGATACAAAAAAAATGATTTTTTGAAGTGCTTCGAAGATTGGAAAAACCGTTGGCACAAGTGTATAATATCTCATGGGGATTACTTTGAAGGGGACAAAATAGATATTCATGAATAAATAAATAATTTTTGAAAAACCACAAAATTCGCAATACTTTTTGAACACACCTCGTATATATTAGTTTAGCAGTAGCGTGCATGTGACAAAGGGTATACCCCAGCGTTCTTTGTCAGGAAGAACCTGCTTGGTAGTGCCCTGCCTAGCAAGCTCATCTGCCCTACAGTTACCCTCAATGTCCCTGTGACCCGGGACCAACGTGAGGTTCACCCAATTCTGCTTGGCCATCTCTTGAAGAGATCGGCGACAGTTTAGCGTTAGTTCAGAATTGAATGAGTGAGAGCCAAGTGATTTAATGGCAGCTTGGATATCTCTGAAAATGAAGATTTCCTTGCCGAGCCTGGAAGACACTACTATGATCAGGTAGACTGAAGGAGAGTTCTAGGTTTCAATCCCTTGAAAAGACCACACCCCCGACCCTTCCTTTTAATTTAGAGCCGTGTGTGTATATGGATATGCTACTTTCTGCGCCGTAACTCGAATCCGACTCGACCCAATCGTCCCTACTGGGGATATTTACCGTGAAGTCACACTCCGAAACTGTAGTAGTCGCACAGCGATCCATTCTTCCGGGAAGAAAACTTAAATTTCAGTTTTAGTAGTATGCTAGAATATCATTTGGTCCGTGTGCTTCAGCTGGATGATTCCCGTAGGCGCAGGGCTGATGTCGCCGCTGCTCGATACTCTTCTTTATCTAGGAGAAGAAGGTCTAGAATGACCTGGAGAGCTTCGCTTGGCGTAGTTCTTAAAGCTCCTCCTAAACTAATCATGCTAGACCTGTGAACTTTCCCTTACAGATTCAGGTTTGAAGCCTTGCTTAAGGCAGGCCACCATGAGATGATACCATATAGCAGTATGGGTTTTATAATCGTGGTATAGATCCATTTGCATATCTTGGGGCTAAGACCCCATTCCCTCCCTATGGCTTTTTTGCACGTGTATAATGCAATATACGCTTTCTTTTCACGCTGAGTGACGTTTTCCCTCCAGTTCAGCCTTTTGTTCAGAACCACATCTAGAAACTTGGCCTTATCGGCCAGATTAAGGCGCACGCCATTTATCTCTAGTAGGTTCAACGGTGGTATTTTATACCGTATAGTGTATGAGACAAGTTCTACTTTCTCGGAGTTGACGCTAAGTCCGCAGCGAGAGGACCATAACGAGATTTCTCGCAAAGCTACCTGCATCAGATCACACACGGTTTTTGGGAATTTTCCTCATTATTATAGTTCAATATATATAATTTTGTCACTCGAAATTGTTTTAGGTATGCATAGGCAACAATGACAATCGAAAAGCACTTATATTTCACCATAAAATTTTTTAAAAACTGCCAAAAAAAAAGAGTCAAAAGGTTCAAAATATGTTTAATTTATAATTTTTTTTTCTATGAATATTGTTTGGTTGATGTTGCAAGTCCCCTGACTAGGCATAGAGAAGGAAATGGGATCACCGAAGGAGATCGAAGCTGCCATGGCCCAACTGGGATGATTGTGGGGCCGGACTTTTTTTTCAAAGCAGACAAACCATCTCTGGAGACCCAGCTTTCGCTTATACATATATGTATAAATAAGTATTCTCTTCTATTGCTACTAGGAGAAGAAAGAAAAATGCACCCCTTAATTTCTTGAACTCCAAGACTACATACGAAGCACCTCAGATTTTTGGGGGCAAGTTGGCTCTTATTTTGGAGGAAAGGAAAATTTTAATTTCTTGTCTACTCAGGATAGCACAGCTCGTAAATTAGCCGTATACAATGTAATATAAGAATACAATGCGTAATACAATGTAATATAAGAAAACTGACGACATTTTCAACGGGCATGGTAGGAATTCCATCCCACTGTCTCCATGCCCTTGAGTTTATAAATTTCTGAAGCCCCCGGGCCCTGACCCTGAGTTCCGAGAGGCTTCCGAATACGGCTTTTCCAAAAATAGGGATTCTCCTAGAACCTTAGAGGAACACCTAAGGAAAGTGGCGGAAAACTTACGCTAACCGACACTTTATTTAAACGGCCGGTTAGCGTAAACCGGACATTGAGAAAACGGCCCTAGGTGTTGTATTCTAATACTGGGAAGTTTGGGAAGGAAACATACCTCCAGGCGCAGTTCAAGACTGCAATCTACATTTTTCTACATTTTTTAATCCAGTATTGAGAGATAATTCTTCCGATCGAATAAGTAGTGGATTTAGAAATATATAAATAAACTAATACACAAATATACGTATAAGTAGAGCTCGTTTAAAGTTATAATATAATGCAAATATAAGCCTTAGCGATGGTAACATTAACTTCACAATCCCTTTCACATTCTACTTTAAATTGAGCAAGAAGTAGAACATTAATTTACCAACTAGCTATATTTAAAATATTTTTATATGGGCGATAGGATAATTTCGAGCTCAATAAAAAAGTTAGTTGTCGCTTACGATAAAAAAGAAACCCAGTTTTTGGTACAACCATACAGATTTCAGGTATAATATTTTACCAGGTGATGCGCTGAGTTATGTAGAAGAGACATGAGAATTTCTACGAAAAAGCAGAAGACATACATCTTAACAGAAATTAATTGATTTCCTCTCCTGACCGAATAAATGAGGAATGTATTTTTAGAATTGAGCTGATAAAAAAAGCAAATGCCTAAACGTGGCTAGGGGCCGGCGTGGTATAGTGGTAGTATGCTGGCCTACTAACATCAAAAATAACAACTAGACACGTAATTTGAATATTCTTAGCTACTGCCAAAATCAAATCCGAATGAAGCTTGAAACGCAATACGAAAACGCTGCGAACATCGCATTATTAAATAGAAACTCTTATGGTAATTGTTGTTGGAGCACAGCGATGGTGAACTCTTTAATTACATTGAACACAATCAAACTCAAAACGAAATTTCTCCAGCCATTTCATTATTATACTGTGACGAATCCGATGATTCCTTGATTATCAATCCTGGGTTCGATCAATATAGAGTCAAATAAACACACTCCCAGATAATGTAACTAATAGCTAGTTTTATTTACTAGTAAGAAACGCAATACAAATTTAAGAGTTTGGTAACTTCACATTAGTTCACTGCCCAACACTTCAAAATAAACTGATCCCCCCGCCTTGATGGTCACTGCATTATATAGTCCAACAGGGTGCTTGGCCACGCACCGTACATACTTGAGAATAATCGCCACAATACGACTACTTGGTATATTTTCGCAATTGAATAGGTGTGCCTCATTTTTGATTTCACACACCCAATTTCCGACATTACTACTCTTTTTTCTTTGTATTAGTGCTATAAATGCATATGAGCGTCGGGATTATTATAAAATATAAATGGAGTGGTACTGTTCGTAATTTTTTATTTTTTTGTTGCATATGCGTCGTCGGTAAATATATATCTAGTTCTTTAATAAATTAGGTGGAGAACAAATTTAATTATACTCTCTCTTTATGGCGCGATATACAACAGGTATATCATCATAAACCTCCTAAGAGATTTTTGCGCCAAGCTTCTCTTCCAATTTGTGGTGTGCCGATTTGAATTTTCCCTACAAATTGGTGGGACCTACAGTTTTTTGCCGACTCCGAACGGCATCTACAAAGGAGACGAATTTTTGCTGAGAAGCCTGTCATGGCAGAAATACACTCGGAGAGTTTGCCAAACCACTGCCGAGGGGCGACCCCGTTTTGAAAAACTTTTTTTCAAAGCACTTTTGATGTTACCTGTACCAGGGCTCGAACCATGGACCTTCGGTGTGGTAGGCCGGCAACACTACCTTCACACCACGGCGGCCGCCTGTTAATTATACTATATAACTTTAAATCAATGACTTAGTTTTTGACCGTGAAATGGTTTAACGAAAGCAACAAATTTTGCTCAAGTTTTTTTGGTATAACTTTTTAACAATTGATAATATAACTTTTCCCCCACTGGGTTAGGATTCCTTGAACCAAAACGCGTCACCCCTCTACATAAAATTTTACCAAAAAAAAAATTTAAGTTTTGTGCTCTTGAAAATGCAAAGCCCTGTATTAAAATAAAGTTTTGCAAGATCATTCCCTAGCTCAGCAAAAGTTAATGTATAGAGTTTTCATTATCTTCGTGTTTTTTTCTTTTCTTTCATATGTCACTCCCCAACAATCATTTCTGTAAATGTTTTTCAAAATAATTTAAAGTGAACTTGCTACAATAAGCGATATGTAAGATTTTTCAGTTTTAATTTATTTGAAAGTTTCAAGTAAACTTTTTATAAACTTCAAGGAAAAACTGTTACAAATAATTTAAATTTAAAAGTGAAATGCAAATGTTTATAAAAATTCAGAAAAACTATTCGTCAGTTTTCTTCTTTTCAACGTAAAATATTTCCAATCCTTTTTAAACAAGATTTTATATGAGAATGACGGCGAAAAAGCAAAAATCATGGCTGCATCTTAACCACTTCCGCAAACTGGTGATAGTTGGTTTAAGTTGCAGCATTCAATGTATGATTAGAACTTTGTTATTTATTTTATTGCAATAGCTAAATAATATACAAAAAATGGTTTGAATAAAGTTTAAAAAAAATAACTTTTAGAAAGCTTTCTTTAAAATCTTTTTTGTAGGCTTAAATTAATAAGATTTTTATCAACGTGTCGTTTCAATTACACAACGTTTATTTTCAAACGTTTTATAAACGAAAAATCTGAATTTTGTAAGCTTAATACTTATTTCCGAAAGCTTTTCAAAGATTTATTTTAAGTTTACTTTGCTTGTTGGGTCTAATTGAAAATCAAAATAAAGAAAAATAAAAATGTCAAAAAATTTCGATCCCGTTGTTATTGTGTTTAATAGTTAGGCGTGTTTTGAGAAATGACAGCGCCGCGCGATAATTCTCAGCATTTCGGTGTTGTGTTTCAAGCTTGAATTATAAATAGATATATAATTCGATTTATGTAGGCGCTTTTATTGTAATATGAACATCATGTTTTTGTGTTTATATACTTTTCTTTAACCTAGTTTGTATTTAAAGACTGTTTAGCAAGTATTTTCAACATCTCCACTCACAGATTAAGAGGACTATGTGATACTGTTGATGCGTCACCGGAATCCTTTCATGACTTGGAAGTATGCCTCAGCCTAAGGCAGTCGACACAAACATCGCCTCTTATGCTACGTGTTCGGCGAGCTTTGGATAGAGACGCGCCTTTCCAATTACGATACATTGGACAACCCGAATTAGATAGATCTCGCCCAACCCTTGTTCGGTCAAGTATAGACGTTGGGTGTACTTCCACAATTTTGGATTTTTTAACAGAATTGGGTTGCAGATTGGATTTCGAATATGTCAGCCGTGGTAAGTAACATGTTTGATGTAATCTATATATATAAAAAAGGAGCCAAAAATGTGTGTTCGTTGGTAGGGAGTGTGTGAAGAGATGCCCCGACCGATCTCTTTGAAATTTATAAATGAGATGAGTGTATCTATTGTGGTTGTCGTAACGAAGGTTTGGTGAAAAGCAACTCAAAAATGCATGTGTGCGTGCTGCAATGAAGAAGTCTCTTACCATTTTTTTAAGATGGCGGCACATCTCTTCAAACATTTCCGGACATCACTCAAAAACCACTGCATAAAACAACGAAGTTTGCACTGTTGCATCAACCGAGGTCTAATCAACAGTTAAGGGTGCATTTAAATAGATGGGTCACTAGGTTCTTGAGATATCCACCAAAATATGGACCCGGTCAACCTACAAAAGTATGGTTGTCAAATGAAAGCTGCTGTTTACGAAAAATAACCCAAAATGTGAACCAAAATCTATGCATATATACAGGGTGGCTGATGAATTTTGCTACATTAAGAAACTCTAATAATTTTTTTTTTCAGTGTATGGAATTCATTTTTCTTTTATTCATGTTAAAGCTCATTAAATTTTATTAAATATAGCTTAATTAGTTTTAAAAATAATGGAATTTAAATGCCCCCCTGCTCGTCGATGCATGTGCGGCATCTTACCAAAAAGTTGTTCATTACTGCTTGGAGAGTTGAGACAGGAATGGAGTTTCTGGATATCAGCTTATTGGGAAATTTTCGTCGCAATTCTGTCATAACAGGTTGGGCTATATGAGGAGCTGCACCATCTTGCTGAAACCACACAGAGTTGAAAGAAATTCTCATTCGGCGTAATTCTGGATAGAAAAACTCTCTCAACATGCTCAAGTAACGGTCTCCAGTAACCGTAACGGTGTGACTGTTTTCTTCGAAGAAGTATGGCCCGACAATGCAGCGTAATGACACCACACTGTGACACGAAGTGGATGCAATTCCGTCTCATGGAGTATCTGTGGGTTGGAAGCACTCCATATTCGACAATTTTGTTTGTTTATGTTGCCGTTTAAATCGAAATGGGCCTCGTCAGACATGAAAAGACAGTTCAACATGTTTCCATCCTCTTCCACCATTTGAAGCATCTTCTGGCAAAATTCCAAGCGAATCGGCAAGTCTGCAGCGTTCAGTTTGTTGGCCATTTGAATTTTATATGGGAATAAGTCCAAATCTTTGTGCATAATTGACTGTAATGACTGTCTGCTTACACCCATTTGAGCAGATAAGCTTCTTGTCGAAACACGTGGATTGTTTTGTATGGCAGCAGCTACAGCAGCGATTGTTTCCTCCGTTCGAACTGAAGGGTTTCGATGGTAGGGTCTTCTGTTGACTGTCCCATGCTCAGCAAAATTGTTTACAAGTCTTATTATGGTCCATCTGCTCGGAGGATTGCCGCCAAACGTGCGCCTATACTCTCTTTGAACCGAAACTACGGACTCCAGTGCGTGATAGCGGCGGACAATCCAAATTCTTGTTTCAGTGTCACAGTTATCCATTTTTGTTAAATGTAAAAGTCAATCTGCAAAATAAAAAAAAAATTTACCAGATTCATTAAATAGAAAAAAAGTTATTTAATTTTTTTTTGGTAGCGGCTTTCATCAGCCACCCTGTATATAAGGAGTGCGTTTGAAAAAATTGTCAATAGTAGTCCGATTTTGAAAATAAAACTAGCTGTTATTTGTCCTTTTACTTACAAGTTTTATTATATATCAACAACTTCGTCACTACTATTGTTGTAAAAATCGTTTTAACTTTTCCGGCACTCCTTCCATTAATAATTTTATAGTAGTATTTGACACTTTTCGAGCTGCTGAACTCCACTTGAACTCCATTGAATTTTTAAAAGAAACAAATTTTTAGTTTTGTGCGCGATTTTTTGTTTTCACATTCTTCACAGAGTTTCTCTCTGGAACTTTTTGAACCTTGAACGTTTTGAGACCAGCTTCCTTTTTTGCTTTACGGACAAAAAACTCGGAACATTCCACCGTCGCACAGTGGCCTCTCTGTTAAAGCATGGCAAAAATCAAAAAAATCATGAAAGCGTTCGCTAAATCCAATACATGTTCTAATAGAGAATTTTCCAGGCATCAAAATTTCACAACTGTAGTTTACCAGTTGTTTTTTTTGTTAAAAGTTGGCGGATATACCTGTTTTTCGAAATGCCTATTTTTAGGCCTATTTTAAAACTTTGATGGAAAAAAAAATGTTAAAATATGTGCTCCGTCAAATTAACGGTAGTTATTTGTGAAATACTCAGTTACCTAAATCCATAAAGTCTACCTGTGTCCAGCTGCAACTTCACTTTTTACATCAAATTAAGTTAAACAACCTTGGGCATAAATACGCGCCTGAGCAGGTATATATAATTCAGTACGGCCGTAAGGTCGTTTTTGTTATTGGAACTTGTTAACAACATACATTTTTTTAGTTACGAATTGTACTGAAATTCATTTTAATAATTTGACTAGGTATATAAAGCTATCCATCATACAATGCACATTATCATTCGTCTTTTGGAGATTAAGGAACTTAGTATTCTGTTTACTTAAATAAAGTGAATAGTATTTTTAAATACAGTTCACAGTTTAATATTTAGTCAGATACACTCGAAGCCAATTCTAATATGTATCTAGAAAACTCGAAACTATTTGCGGTGTTTAAATCTACAAAGCCAAGACGGGACTTCGTTGAGGCTATTATGAGAGAATTAGCGATTGAAACAAGCATTAAAGAAAAGGAAGGCCTGGAAGAAAAAATTGGTTTACAATACATTATGAAAGAAAATGGAAGGACGCCTATCGTAGCAATTCAAAATTTCTAAGTAAGCATGAAAAGTGGCTAGCTGACAAAACTTTTTTGGACGAAGAAACGCCTAGCACGTCAACCAATCTAACTAGAGGGAGACCAACAAAACCCATAAAAGAGTGTTCTACCTACACAAGGAAAAGGAAGCTGTCTGATATCACAAAAGCTATGGCCACGACACATCTTTCAGAAGCACTGGCTAATAAATATAAAAAAGACGAAGAAAACGTGAAGTCTCATATAACAGAAGCAGTTGCGGTAGCAAGTCCAGTGCGACTGATGAGGATCAAAAACAGCATTCCCACACCACTTTGGCGCTGGTATAGATCTCGGTTTAACGAAGAAAAAATATATTATATTGCGTAAGTTATTATTGCAACGTAATGCCGATATTTTACCTGGATACAAAAAAATTACTGAAGCCAAGAAAGAAGCAGTTCCTCTAAGTCCCAAAATAACCGAAGTATCAGCTGAAATTGAGATACAAAACCTAATGGATCATACGTCTACACGACTCCTTCAAAGTTTTACTAAAGAAAAGTTGAAATCACTGCCAAAGGAGCTAGCATTGATAACTAAGTGGGGCTGTGATGGATCATCAGGTTGCTTTGTTAGATATATGTTCCAGTGACGATGACTATGTTAAGATAAAATAAGTTTCTCACTTCTTATCACAACAATGCAAAAGAGATTTACTAATCAATTTTGTTAATTTATTGAAAAATAAGATATTTATGTACAAGTTAATTTTTTATTTCAAATAAAAGAATTAATTAATTTAGTAATTTATTAATACATACTTTTCGTTATTGCATTTCTCTAAAGTTTATCAAATTTATTTTAAAGCTTAGGCATTTCGTCTTCAAACGAGTATTCCATATTTATAGAAATCAATACCTCTATCGAGTTTGGTACAAATTGGTAAAGCGGTTACTAAGATCAGACTTTTTAGCATAAATGGGCAGTGCCACTCCCCTTTTTCAAAATTCGTTGGCTGTTTAATCTTTAGCTCAAATAAAATTTCATTGAACCACTTTCAATAACTTTTAGTTATTAATAAAATACATATTTGGCTTGTAAATTAAAAAAAAAAACATGTACAATTTTACGATGAATTTTGAAGCACCTTGTTATTGTGGCACCAAAAACGGACATTTGAGTTTTATAAGAGTATTGCCATTTAAAAGAAACAATGCGTCTATCGATTTTGGTAGTTATTGATTACGTGACTACTTAGATACAATTTTTTGTCATACGTGGGCAGTGCCACGCTATTTTATCAAAATCATTAGTTTATCTAATTTAAATACGTCATTATAAGACAAATCTCATTTTATTTTTTTTTATTTTTTACTAAAAACATTTTGTTTTTGCATTTTTCTAAAAATTTTCGACTTTGACGAATTTTTTAGAAGCACCCTGTATCTGTGACATTCTGAGCTTTCACACAATAAAACTTCAAATAATTAGCTTTCATTTGCATTTTAAATTTTTAAAATATATTCATTGGTTCAAAAGTTTTCTGCGTAAAAAACGGTGATGATTTTCTTTTTCATGTTTTGGTCACTGATGCCCCTTTTTCTACCCGCACCTGGCTTACGGGTACCAGCCAATTTGTCCTTATAGTTTTTTAACACCCTCGAAATAGTTTTCGGACTTACTTTAAGTTCTCGACCAATTTTTTTGAAAGTCCACTGAGGGTGGTCTTTAAAACGTTTAACCATAGTTTTTCGTACTTCGAATTCGCTTGCCATATTTATATGAACTACAGCATTTAGCGAAAATATTTTCAAACAGTATTTTTCTGACATTTATTTATAATCATACTACGAAAAAAATATTCAAATAAAATAATTAAGGAACAACTTGTTGAATAAAATAAAGGTGAAATTTTTTTCAAACGCACTTCTTATATAAAAAAGGAGCCAAACATGTGGTACCGAGTGTTTGAAGGGATGCCCCGACCGAACTTTTTAAAATTTATACATGAGATGCGTTTATCTATTGTGGTTGTCGTAAAGTAGTTGTGTCGCAAAAATGTATGTGTTGTGGTATTGGAATGAAGATGTCTCTTATCATTCTCAAATTGAGACAAATTTGAGAAGCATTTAAGAATTTATTATTCCTTTGAGGCTAAGTTCAAAATTAAAAATCGTTTAACATTAGTTGTTTGGGATGAATGTACAATGGCATGCAAAAAATCACTGGAGGACTTAGATGACACTATGAATGATTTACGCAACACCCAAGAGTTGTGTGGTGGTCCGTTGATTCTATTGGCCGGTGATTTTCGTCAAACATTTCCTGTTATTGCCCAATCTATATGGCCGATGAATTGAATGCATGTTTGAAACCGTCCTATTTATGGAGATATGTTCAAAATCTTACGTTGTCTGAAAATGTACGCGTTCACGTTTTACAAAGCAATTGTTATATATTGGAAATGGCACAATTGTTGTGGTCCGATCACTGGAATGATTACGCTTCCTGATGAGTTTTGCCATTAAACACAATCAAAACAAGAATTGGTTACAAAAGTATTTCCCGGCATTGCACAAAACTATAGAAACCATGATTGGTTGAGTGAAAATACAGATGATTCGGACCTCAATGTGAAGTAATTTCGGGGGAAATCATTACGTATAAATCGATGGACACTGTCACGAATCAAGATGACGTTATCAATTACCCAATCGAATTTTTGAATTCCCTCGATTTGCTTGGACTGCCACCTTACCGCTTGCAACTCAAAGTTCGTGTACCCATTATTTTGCCACGAAATGTTAGTCCGCCACGACTTTGTACAGGTTCACGTTTGGTAGTCAAAAAGGTTCTGGAAAATCTGATTGAAGCTACCTGTTTGAAAGGAAAATATAAAGGGGGGGGGGGGGGATGTTTTGATACCACGCATCCTATGATTCCGCAGGATTTGCCTTTCAACTTTAAACGACTTCAATTCCCCATACGACTTGCTTTTGAATGGCGATAAATAAAATGGAAGGTGAATCATTGGAATTGTTTTGTTTATTTATACCGCAAATCAGAACAAAACGAATGTAGTATATTTTTTTAGATTTAGTGAAAACTAGATGCCGCGAGTTGTGCGAGGCTTTGCCACGCACCCAAACTAGACATTTGACATGTCACTTCACTTTTTTCACACACATACACAACAAACTAAATTGTTATTTATTGCTCACATAGTCACACACATTCCCACTACAGCATTGATTTGACAATTGATTGTAGCAATGCTGTGTATAGTGTTAAAATTTATAATTGTAATTATTGAAGAAATAGATAAGCTAATTTTTATTTTGAGTAGCTATTGTATATCCAAAAAAGTTCAATTCCAATCCTTTCGGTAGCATACGAAAACACTTATTTCCAAATTTTAGACTTTGTTCTGTAATATGCATAGATTACATGAATAAATATAAAAAAATATTAATTTTAATGAATTTTCTTGCTTTGTAGGTTATTTCCTTTAATTTTTCACGAACACAAGCTACCAACTTTTAACAACGACACACATTTTGGACTTTCTTTTGTACTGCAGTTTGACCTACGCCCTCTAGTATATGTATATATATATATATAAGTTATCACCCTAATACACGATCCACCTATTCACTCACGTTGCCACGCATGTGACCACAAGGCAATATTCGCTGACGCGACACACGCACATTTGCTCAAGTTACATTAAGCGACCGAAATGTGGGAATCGCATAGCCAGCAATATTAACCTGCACGCGCAGACAATCGATTGGGCAATCATGGGAATCGCGGGATCAGCATTATGCTAGTTAGGCTAAGAGCTTAGCTTGTAAGTAAGAAGTAACTTAGAGTTTAGTTCAGTTAGATCGTGCGAGTAGATCACAATAAACTTGTGAATTTAAAATAATCTTGTGTTTGATTTAGTAACTGGTGAACTGTTGTGTTCACCCAACTTTAATTTTTTGGTAACCTCCTATGTTAGGAGTTTAAGTGGCGCCCGAGCAGTCGGTGCGAAGTGGCTTATATAAAATAAAAAAATAAAAAATAAAAAAATTTATTAAAATAAATACAAGTGCGAAACACAAAGACCTGAAAACTGGCTAGTATAAAGACTGCATAAGATAAACAAACAGAGTTCGAGTGACTTTTGAAAGTGAAAATACAAGTGCGAAGTACCAAAACCTAAAAACTGGAGAATGTAGAAAATTGTGATCATCAATAACTAAACAAAATTCGAGTGACCTGTGAATGTGAAATTACAAGTACGAGGTACCAAAACCTAAGAACTCGAGAATATTAAGCGGCAAAAAAAAAACAAAAAAAATACACAAGAGAATTGTGAGCACCAATAACTGAAAGTTCCAATGAATTATTGGATGCTGTAAGTAACCATTAATCCTTGTTCTTTTTCTTTTTTGCTTTATTTGTTCACAAATTGAACCATGAACACAGAGGAGGTTAAGAAGACCCTTACGGAAACTAATGGCGCCATTAATGCCATACTTTCCCAAATAAAACAGATGGATCAGCGGCTTAAAGCTATGGAATCCAAAAATAATGACGATTCTTTGGCAGGACTAAGTGACAACCTGATAAGGCTGGAGGCCCAAGTAGAGGCAGTCCTCAGACATTAGCCCAGAACCAATCATACAACCACTAGCGAGTCCACAGACGGAGGGCGAGCTAGCTGAAGTCGCCAAACTGCCAGACTGCGTAAAGGAACTGCAGGTATTGGATGGATCAAGGGAGCACTATACCTCCTGGATCCATAGTGCCGAACAGATAATAAAAGATTATGAGATAGTGCGGCACAAGCCAATCTATAGGGCCATTTTAAGGCATATTAGGTATAAAATTAGGGGTGCGGCAGACTCTGCTTTGCTATCGCACAACATACTAGATTCAGACTGGGGGAGAATAAAAGAAATCTTCTCCCTGCACTACGCAGATGCCAGGGATATAGAGACTCTAGAACAGCAGTTGACCCAGTTGTCCCAAGGACGTCAAAAGATGTCCGGCTTCTACTCCCAGGTACAAAAGCAACTGTCCCTAATGACTAACACCATAAAAGCCAAAAAGTACGCCCACGGGGAAACAATAGAGGCATTGGCAGAGGCACACCGCCGAAGGGCATTAGACGTATTCATAAGAGGGCTAAATGGGGATCTGCCCGCCCTGCTTTTAGTGCAAACCCTCAAAACCCTACCGGAGGCATGCTCGGCATGCCTCAAGATTCTGAATGTAGATCGCAGAAATGCTATCTACCGCCCACCTACCTACAGGGATAATCGGTATGTTAACGATACCTACCAACCTTCAGCCCTTAAATTTTTTTCCAGGGACAGAAGGAACTATTCCAACCTAGACAATGGTGGGCAATCAGCTAACAACCGCAGTTGGCGGGATAATAACCAAACGAGACCACGATCCTCATACTCAGGATCAGGACAAACTAAAATGAGCAATCAGTCTACCCAAAGCTGGAGAGGCAACAATACTCCCATTCCGGTCGTAAGAACAGATGCTGAACCATCTTCGCAGACACGGCAAACAGGCAGCGGCAGATTTTCTAGGTATGACAGCACGAAGAGGGGGGAAAGTTCCACAAGCTTTCCAGGATATGCAAATAAAATACCAAGCAAACAACAGAAGCTATACCATCTAGTACCGGGGGACCAGGTAAATTTTACCATATTTAGAATATGCTACGCAGAACTTAGGAGTATTAGAATTTCTGGTAGACACAGGGGCGAAAAAAAACTACATAACTGAGCGTGTAGCTCAAGATACTATACCTGTGGAGGAACCGTTCCAGGTAACCTCTGCCGGGGGAAACATTAGAGTAGATAGAAAAATATGCGGACATTTTTTTAAGTTCGTGGGAAAAGACCTTCCCACCATGTTCTTTGTTCTCCCAGGACTCAAGTCGTTCGATGGGAGAATTGGCGACGACACTCTCTCCGAAATTAAGGCTGTACTAGATAGGGAGCTCAACATCCTTATCCTAAAACCAGATATAATGCTGCCCCTTAAGCGAAAACAAGCACAACAGGTTAACAACAGAATCGAAAAAATTCCCCTCGACCATGGCATCACTGATTTTACTAAGAAAAAGCTCTATGAAATAGTCGAGAAGTACGAAATTTTGTTCGGCCCAGTCGACCGCGGCATGAAAATACAAACCAATGTTCAGGCGGAAATAAACCGGAACTACAAAGCACACCTATACCGTCGCGACCTTGCGAAATCATCCACATAGATATATTCGAGATACAAAGAGACAAATTTCTCAGCTGCATAGATAAATTTTCCAAATTTGCAAAACTTTTCCATTTAAAGAACAAGTCCACTTTGCACCTCAAGGACAAAATAGTGAAACTCTTGCACTATTTTACGACACCAGACAACCTGGTAACCGACAACGAGCGCGGTCTAGTTAGCCCTATAATACAGAATCTGTTAGAGTCTTTGGGAATTAGGGTATACCGCACACCATCTCAAAGAAGCGAGGTTAACGGCCAAGTGGAAAGACTACATTCCACGCTTATTGAGATTATCAGGTGCCTCAAGATAGATAGCCCTAATCTAAAAACGAAAGAATTGGTGAATATAGCAGTTGATCACTATAATAACTCCGTCCATTCCGTAATAAACCGGAAGCCAAGTGAGGTATTCTTCAACCGCGCGAAGGCTTCCAACTACCAGGAGCTTTTGGAGAAAAGCAAAAAAACAAATGAGTACCTAAAAACCTTACTGACCCAAAAACAGATAGCCCAGATTCAACGCCATAACAATAGAAGATCTCTACCGGAGCGTTATGACGAAAACGACGTCATATACGTGAAGGATAAGCAGATTAAAGGAAAGCAGAAACCCC